>CAUYSK010091355.1:0-36360 GCA_963575035.1 Avahi laniger | reverse complement strand
GTCTGAAAGGGTCTTCCCAACATCTTCATTTAGAATTCTTAAGGTTTCATGCCTTAGGTTTAAGTCTGTTATCCATCTTGAATTGATTTTTGTGAGAGGTGAGGGGTGGGGGTCCAGTTTCAATCTTCTGCATGTAGCTATCCAGTTTTCCCAGCACCATTTATTGAAAAGAGATTCTTTTCCCCAGTGTATGTTACCTCAGAGAGCTAAAAGCAGAAATTCCATTCGATCCAGCAATAGCACTATTAGGCATCTACCCAAAAGAGCACAAAACATTCTACGATAAAGACGTCTGTGCCCGAATGTTTATGGCAGCACAATTCACTATTGCAAGGATGTGGAAACAACCCAAGTGCCCGTCAATCCATGAGTGGATTATTGAAATTTGGTTTATGTTTACGATGCAATATTACTCAATCATAAGAAACAACAGTGATCTAGTACTTCTTACACTTTCCTGGTTTAAACTTAAGCCCATTATCCAAAGTGAGGCACCACAAGAGCAGAAGAACGGGCTCCACTTGTACTCGCCATCAAATTGGTACTAACTGATCAACAATAGGATGATCACATGGCAGAAATACTCTCTAGGGATTAGGAGGATGGGGGGTAAATCCACAACTAAAGGACATGGGGAGCACTGTAGGGGGCAAAGGGCTTGCCTTTAACTCACACTTGGGTGAGGCAAAGACATAAAGTGTAACCATAATGTTTGTACCTTCACAATACCCTGAAATAAAAAAACAAAAAACAAAAAACAAACAATCTCTAGAAGAGATTAAAATTTGGTCTGTGCAGACTGTACTTATTGTTTTTCTCATTTTTTCAAGCTTTATGTATATATTTATTTGTTTACTAATTTATAGTCTTCTCCCATCTAGGCTTTATTTTGTTGACCAAGGTGTTCCTACCACTTGGTGGCTCAAAAACAGTTATGAAGGAAGGAAGGAAGAAGGGAAGGAAGAAGGGAAGGAAAGGGAGGGAGGGAGGGATAAAAGAAGGAAGGAAGAAGGAAAGGAAGACCTGTGGGATGAAATTTTGTTGGCATTTACATAGAGATATTTCCCCAAATCCAATGAAATGCATAGGAACAATGTCGAGCCCAGTGTGGGGAATCCGGGAAGACAAACTGCTGAGAATTTATATGTATGAAATATACTTATTTAGCCCTCAGATTGCACTTAAGATTAAGTATACCATTCAAAATTGTAAATAAATTTTCCTCACATTTAAGAAGATTTTGTTCCATTTTTACTACCATTTTATATTGTTGTTAAGAAGTTTAATATCATCCTACAATCTTGATAACTTTGTGTGTATACATGCACATATATCTCTACACAAAAAATATATATATTTTCCAGAAACTTTTGGATCATCTGTGCCAGGAAATTTCTGGATAAAAACTTTGGAGATAGTCTATTTTCTTCCATTGTTCCAGGCACTTAATGGACATTTTCAATCTGTAAACACACCCTTGACTTATAAAAAATATTCTTAAATTATTTATTTAATAATCTCATCTATTCCATTATGGTGTAACAGTTAATAGTGCAGAATCTGGAGCCACAATGCCGGACTACAGATTCAAATTCCGTCTTTACTATTCATGTGTCTAGGGCCACTAGGCTTAACCTTTCTATGCTTAGAATTTTCCACCTGCCAAATGTAGATCATAGTAATAGCATCTTTTTGCAAAATTATATCTGATTTGAATAAATTATTTTTATAAAACATTTAGAGTAGTGTCTGATATTCAACAATTGCTATTAGTATCATAGCCTTTCAGAATGATTCCTACAATTTTACTTATATTCTCTTTTTTGTTTTCCGTATCTTTTTTCTTTTAGCTGTACTATCCTAGAGATTCCCTTGACTGTGTCTTCTAGCCATTTTGTTAAGCTTTTCATTTATACTATCATGTTGTCAATCTTGACCTCTTATTCGTTTTTACATAATTCTCTTAGTAGCATTACAAACTTATTGAACAAATGCAGTGTCTTCTCTTATCTACCTAAAGATGTTAATGGAAGATAATTTTGTTATACTTGCATACAATTTAAAACAGTGCAAGCTTATTAGGAAAAAGAGCTGTCTCCTACACACATCTCCATCTCTCACATTACCAAAGTAACTACTTTTGGTGCTTTTAGCTATATTTTTTTTTATTTACCTATGTATCTCTCCTTAATATGCTGCTCTTCATTTTCATTTTCTGTTTTAGAAATTACCTACTCACTTCCTCCTGAGGAATATGAAGACTTATCTCTCTTTAACTATCTCCATTTCTCCACTTCTCAGTGGACAGATGGACACACATACACACACCCTTCCAATAACTCCTATCCCAATGAAGTTATATGATAATTTTGGCTATATTAATATTTAATGCACATATTTCTCTGGCTCTGAAAATGCTATTCATAGGTGAGCCATCTAGTATTCTGTATTTTTTTTTATTTTTAAACACAAATATTTATTCTGCCTTCACTTCCTACACTTAATTTTCATAATTTTGGTGTGCTTGTTTGGTTAAACAATTTTTTAAAATTTACTTATGACTAATACTTTCCCAAATATTTTCCCCCATTATACAAATCACCTTTCCAGCCTGTCTAACATATCACACATACCTTCAGTCCCATCTTCTCAGGGACATCTTTCCTGGAACCCCGTGAACTATTTCATTCTGGAGATATTCCTCGCCTGTTACTTCCCAGGCCCACTGCACAGCTGGGATCCTGGGGTCTTTCTTCACAGTCATTTTGGAAATCCTGTTCAACTTGTGACAGATTCCTAGCTCTTAGGGTATGACCTATTTATTTTTTCTTATTTGGAAGTTAAGATCAATCTAATAATAATAAAAAAATAGTCCATGCATTGTTTCCTAATGAAATGGTCCAACCAAATCAATTATAAATAATGTCCATTCTGTTCAAGCCCTACCCAGGTCAGCTTTTTAGTGGCTCACTCTTAAATATAAACAAGCAGCTGCATGTTCCCAGATATCTAGAAAAGAATCTAACATCAAAGAGAAATACCAAAATAATCAAACTAATAAACTGAGTAAAAAAAAAGGAAAAAGCAGAAGAAAAAAATTCAGAATACTATCTAAAACTGAAAAATCAAGACATAGGATAGTATTCAAGAATGAATTCTGTTTTATGAGGCCTTAAACTTATAATACTTGAGAGTCTGTCTTTCAAAAACAATCAATAACATGAGTAAAAATTAGCTTCAGAAATCAGTATTTACTTAGAATAAATAAGAAACAAAGAGGCCTTCTTGTTGGGATCTATGCAAGTGAGGGGGCTCGAAGCTATATTACCTTTAGGATAAGTCAGCCTCTGATGAACTTGTTAACTAGAAATATGGAAACAAATAATAAATAAACATTTAAAGAGTCAATGTGTTTGTTTCCTTTAATAAGGAACAGCAACATGGGCTTTTCATAAGTTTTGAATAGGTAGTCACATTTTTAAATGATGCACATATTTAATTTTGATGTAAAGATAAAAATAAAATACATCTCTTGAAGAAACTACAAGAAACTACAGTTATGCACAGTTATGATGACCTAAGGCATTAACTAAAATCAGTTAAGTCTAGGGGAGACTCACTGAATATGGACTAAGTAAGGAAAGCAGTCAGCCTAAACGTTTCACAATAGAACCATGGTGCTATAGTCTTTTTGTTTTGGCTTTAACCTTAATCTTTATTGACTGGTGATGTTTTTAAATCTTTATCCATGAGTGGCAGAGCAGAAGCTAGAATCCTATCATTGTATCTGAAAACAGACTGTGTCCATATAAAAAAATCATTATAATGCTTCTCTCCTGTTCTTCTTATAAAAGGAACCAAGGGTCCCTTTTCCATGTAAGGGATCAAAATGCAAACACTTAGAAGTTAACAGTGCAGTATTTGTTGAAAAGTGAAACTGTCTCTAAGTTACTCCAATTATGACTTGATGGATTGTTTTTAATCTATAAATATAAACCACTGTGAACTAAAATAAAATTTTAAGGCTCACTGGTCCCCCACCAGCTGACTGAATGGACCCGCTCGTGCACAAAGGAAAATCCTAAAACTAAATTGACTGTCAGGAGGAGAGAGGTCAGACATGTCTCATCATGTCCCCCTCCCTTCTTAGGGACATCCTTTGTAACCTTTGAACAGGCCTAAGGGTGTGCAAGACAAACCTACTAGTCCTTAATTTACACAGCAAATCTATGTCTGGTGGCTTATCTTTGATAAGCAGCTCCTTATGTTAAAACATCCCAAGCCTTCAAACAAAGCTTCATGTCTTTAACCAATTACAAGTCAAAGAATATTTAAACCCACCTATAACCTGTATGCCTCCCCCACCTCCCTGCTTCTAGATGGCCCATCTTTTCGGGCCAAACCAATGTATGCCTCCGGCGTATTGATTTATGACTTTACCTGTAACCCTTGTCTCTCTGAAATGTATAAAACCAAACTGTAACCCAGTCACAATGAGTCCACTTGCTCAAGGCTTCTTGGATGTAGCTCCGGGTCATGGTTCTCAAATTTGGCTCAGAGTAAATCTCTTTAACATTATTTTACAGAGTTTGACTTTTTTCTCCATTAACACTACAAAAGAGTTCTTTATTTATTTCCAGCCTGATTAAAAGTTAAGGAATTACTCAGGTATACCTTCATTGTTATACATACATAACCATGGGAGATTCAAATTTTAAATCTTTGTAATTATTTTAAATGACTTAAGTACAGGCTGTAATCCTAATAATAACTTTTGAGATATTTAGTAACAATTTTTATAACTTAGTAATAATTTAGAGGCAGAAATGCATGCTCTTATCTGCAACATCAAAAGAGAAACAGGAAATTTTTGCTAAAGTATAAAAGCTATGTATTTCTAGCTACACTTCAAAAAGTCATTCAGTTCCTCTGCTCCCTAAACAAAGCAAAATAAAGCAAACAAAACAAAGTATGGTTTTCCAACTGTTATTATACTAATACTCTAAAGTTTTATATGGTGTATTTTCATTCATTATTTTTCATATTAAAATGGGCTTTATTTTCTAAATGCTAATACATATACTGTTGTTGCCACACCGGTTAGCTTATGCCTCTGAATTCTCTTCCTGAGAAAGGTGAAGAGTTAGCGACTTTCTCATTTACACAGCTCTGCCTTTAGCCTCTCTTAGTAGCAGGGCCTACTGAATTTTTATTAACCCAACGTATATCCTTTATCTGAAGCTCATGTTCTTAATTTAATCTCAATTCAGATAAGAAATCCATGACCTATAACTGGTGCACCGTTACAGAGTTTCACAACTCAGGAGTCCGTGATCTAGTTGTGACTACATTCCTTTGTGCTGCTTCCCAGGTCTCCTTTGTTACAATTATATCTGGAAACCAGGATTAATTGCCAGATGCCTAAGTTTTCCTCCAACTTTTCCCGAATTGTTGGAATATAAAGGATAGGCTATTCATCTTTCCTAAATAGACTTTATTTTTAGAGAAGGTTTAGGTTCATTGCAAAATTTGGCAGAGGTTACAGAGATTTCCCAGATGACGTCTGGCCCCACACATGGACAGCCTCCCCCACTATCAAAATCCTGCACCAGGGTGGTACATCTGTTACAATGATGAGCCTACATTGACACATCATCATCACTCAAAGTTATCACATTAGCATTCACTCTCGGTTTTAAAGATTCTGTAAATTTTGACAAATGCATAAATGGGCCATATCCACCTTTATAGTATCATACAGCAGGGGATCAATTTTGGCCCATAAAATTACTTCTCCTAGAGCACAATGTGAACGGGCTGATCTCCACTAAGATTCCCTGAATGAAGAACCCCTGTCAGCTTGGACTTCTAATTACTGCTAACTCCATAATGCTTTGTCAGTGCTCTACTAACCTGGCAATAGTCCACAACTTCTTTTTATGATGACCCTTTGTTGAATTAGACTGACAATTCCTATGTCCTTTGAAAATTGTGACTTATATCCTTGCCTACCTTCATGTTCACATGGTGTAACTGGGTCGGCTTCTTTTTGCATCTCTCTGACTCCATCAGTTCCATTATTTTGGGTACTAACTCCTTTTTTTTTTTTTTTTGGATGTAAAGTACTTTACTGGGTGCTACTAAGAAGTATAATATATTTTTTCTGTTTCAAAAAGATTAAAGATATATAGCAGAAAATTAAGAAGACATATGCTAACTCCTTTTTAATATCCAAATATCAAAGTTGCTATGATAAATACCGCTTGCTTGAATCATGATATGATCTTGAATACACAAGCAATAAATGCAAGAGAACAGTAGTATAAGCTGTCATTCACTATGAAAGTAAACTTGCATGTCATCTTTAGTATTTTATTCTGATCATTGAACAAAGGAGCAGCATATACTTGTTTCAGTAATGGATGTTAGGAACTCAGATTTTATTCTAAGCACTGTTAGTTTGTTTGAATTCTGTGCCATGCTTGGGAGTTATCTTATCCAATAAAGCATAGCATCATAAATTTTTAGAATTCAAAGAGATATTCAGATTATGTAGTTCTGTACATGTGTGTTCCATATGCAGAGATGGAAACCTCAGTGGTAAATGGAAGTTATCAATGTCATTCAGTTACTTGATAACAATGGCAGGACTAAAACGTAGGTCTCCTTATTTATAGTTTAATGTTCTTAATGTATATTTTATATATGAGGTAAACGTTGAAGTTAGAAAGAGAATACAGGCATGGAAACAGAAGGCTAGAAGTTACCTTCCAGAGAGCCTCACAGTACAACTCTATGATGTTTAATTCACCAAGGGCAAAACCTGATTCTAAGAATTGTAGATTCAAAAACTTAGCTTTATCAACATTCTCCCAAAGATTATGTTCTACAACGTCAGACACACGATAAAAATTGATATGAGACAGAATATCATGTAATTCCTTAATTTATAATGGAAATATTATATTTTCAGTGACAAGAACCAGGTCTTACTTACCCAAGTTTTCAAGACATTTCCAAATTAAAATTCAACAAGTTATTTAAAAAAAAATGGACCTAGTGAGTGTGGATTGAAAAAGTAGGTGCTATTTTCATAAAAAGAGTAGTTGCTTTCTTTATAAAGCGCTTTGTCATTTATGGTCTATTTAATGATCTAATGTATTCCGTATGAAAAGATCCTTTATAGGTCATTTAACTCTATAAGCAAAAAGAAGAATTTCTGGATTGGTGATTGTTGTTCACTGATGCCTTTATACAATATATAGAAAAATATGTATTTGTACATAATTTGAAAATATTGTTATAGAAAATTCTTTTTGTTGGACTACAAAAAAGAAGTCTTTATCAGCAGGTTTACTTCGATTTTCACAGCCCTTTTAGAAGGATATTTCAAGCAAAAGGCAATGCGAATGCACAAATGCTAAGTCTTACCACATCCGTTCTAGTGGTGGTAAATTTTACAGTGAATGTAAACTATTGAAATAGGGATGCCGATACACACACACACACACACACACACACACACAGATGCTGATATATATAAACATACATATATGGTGTGTATGTTCACTAAGACTTTTTTCTTATTATAATTGGTTAAGTGAACTATATATAGATCGTATATATGAAATATTTTATATATGCACACACGTAGACATATGTGTGTATATATAAAATTTACTTAACCAATTACAATGAGAATGAAAGTCTTAGCTGTGCACATACAGGCAGGATTTTGTTAAAAACAAGTTCAGATATATAGATAAGGGCACAATTGTATTATACCATCACTTCAATTTTTTTTTTTAAGGGTGTTTAGTTTAGTTAACTGATAATTATTTGGTTGTTTCCCCTTCCTGAAGCCTAATGCGTGATGGTACCAAACGATGAAGATTGTTTCTGTCGAGGCACACTGTAGCAGCAGATGTGCCAAGCTTTCATTAAGAATGGAAACACACCAATCAGCGTGGCATGCTTCCAAATTTGCTCCCAGAGCCGACAATAAGTGCCAACACTGTCTGAGCAACACTGTCAGTTGGGTAGTCACATTCTACGTAAAACTGTGGATACAAATAAAAATTGCATGTGTAGAACAGATTCTAAATGAGACAAAATTGTCTTGAATCTAAAGCTAGCCACTTATTTAATAAATGCCCCAAATATTATTGTTAAAAGGTAGCTTCTCTTATATTAGTGGTCTGCCAGCAGAGACTCTGAGAGTTTCACATATCCTAGCTCATGTAAGAGTCTGTGTGTACCTTCTTAAACGTTTTGTCTAAAACTAGAATACACTGCCAAGAAATGAACAGTAATTCCACGATGTTGGTCTCTGGCTCACTCTCTACCTTCACTCCCTAACTCTCTGACTAAATCCATTTTGTCTTCCACACTGCTGCCACCATGTTTGTTTTTAATGCATGTTTGTCCAAATCAATTACCTATTTAAAATTCTTTAGTAGCATCTCTCCCTTTCACCCTTCTATTACCTAAAGAAGATTTCAGATGCTTTAGCCTCATGTATGACTATCTCAGGTTGGGTCTTCCTTATCAATCAAAAAAATTTAATATCCATCTGAAAAGCATTAATACCAATGATTTGCAGTTTATCTGAAGACAATGAGCTACCTCCTGACTCTTTGTCTTTACAAAACTTTTCTCTGTGTCCTACTCAGACAGGGTGTCTATAGACACAACTAACTAAATGCTAGATGGCCTGTCATTTCACTCGTGTGCCTTCATGTTTGTCTGTCTGTCTGCCTGTCAATCTTTCTATCTAGCTAGCTACCTAGTGCATCAAAATAGATAAGGATCTTAAATGTAATTATAAAATGTTATAGTTCTTGATTCTAAGAACAAGTGGTATAAGATAGTTTAAGAAAAGCAATTTTCTTTAGTTATGAACTTTTATTCAAACTGTTACCCACAGTATATGTAAAAAGTATCAGAGTTAAGACCTTGTACAAAATATCTGAAAGTCTTTGGTAGACATAAAAATACAAAAGGCAACATTCTTTCATATTTCTATGATTAGTTTACTAAATAATTCCCTAAAGAGGTTAATAAAAATCAAATTTTTAATACCCACTGATCCAATGATTCAATTTCTGGTATTCTTTAATAAAGACATAATTGAAAATACAGAAGAAGGTTTTTTGCACCTTCTTCTGTATTTATATAGTATTTAATGCACCAAAACTAGAAATGACCTAAGGTTCAACAGAGAAATAGTTACATTATTGTATAACCATATAATGAAATATTATTCACTCATTACAAATCTTAGTGGAATTTATAATACCATTAAAATATAAATATTATAATAGTAAGTTAAAATAGCTTAAAAATTATTTATGAAATGTGATCTCAACTTTGCTAACAAATATATCAAGAATCAACTCCAGGAAATTAAATTATTAATAATGGTTACACTGGGGTGGTACAATAAATTTTTTCTTTGTTTTTACCATTATCCATTTTGCAAATTCTCAAAGTGTTTATAACTTTTATAGTTAAAAAATAAGCTTCATTTTAAAAGGAGAATTAAGTAGAATGAAGAGAATGTGGCAATTCTATACAGAGCTTAGAGGGTCTGAACATTATCTGTTGTAGTCATCCTAAGCTTATTCTACCTTAAATTTTACTTAAACAGTTTTGTTAATAAACCTACTAAGTAAGTTATGTAATCTACTTATAGACTTTGTATTTTCATTAGGTTAGTAAAATATTTTCTGGCAATTTGATTTGGAAACATGTAACAGTTTGCTTATTAGTAGATAGCTTATTAAAGTGAGTTAATAAATGATCTCCCAATAAATTACAAACATTATCTTTCTCTCCTCATCTATAAGAATTTCAATACATACAGAGACTCTATCATATCCAAATAGACAAATCAAAGGAATACTCAAATTAACTTTTATGTTTTAGTTGAGGCTTCTTTTTGTTTGAACTTTCCAAATATTCTAAGTAACTGAGATTTTATTGATAATTTTCTAGTTAAAAATCAAATAACACTCATAATTCAGTGTTTCCAATTACCCTATATTTATACTAGATTATTCATTAGTTCATTATAAATACTCAACAGTTAAAGAAGAATTAAAGGAAGAATTAAAATTGAAAGGAAAAATCCTTCCATCTTTGAAGTGACTCAGAAGGGCAGGTGACACGCCTCCTTGCCTACCATCAGCCTCTCCTGCATCAGAGTTTATCCACTTGGCATTATTGACATCGGGATGGATAATTCTTTGTTGAGAGAGGGCTGTTCCACTGAAGAATGGGCAACAGCATTCCAGGCCTTTACCCAGTAGCTGCCAGCAGTATTCTCCAGTTGAGACAACCAAAAATGTCTCCTAGGAGATAAAATTACCCGTGTTTGAGAACTATCAACCTGCAATGAAAAGTGATTATGTCTCAGGTATGCCACTTATGTCAGTCTCATAATATTTTTCCTCTTTGTTGGTTGCATCTGAAAAGTACAACTTGATTTGTTTTTCAAACTTTCACTAAATCTGGAGGACAATAAAACTTAAATTCAATAGGAAATATGCAGTGGGATTGGTGTATTCAGAAATGAGACAAAACAAATGGGAAATGGTGGCGAGCATGTTACTGGTTTTGTCCTTCTCTGAATAAAAATCTATAAAACAATAAATAAGCTGCCAAGTTCAGCATAGCTTAGCCTTGTCTTTCATAATTCCCCATGGTGTGCTTGGAGGAAAAGACTTTAATTCCTATTGAACTTTCATCCAAATTTGGTAGACAGCAATATAAATCTTTCTCTGATTCTCTGCCATTCCTCTGCCTGTCACATCATCACTCTTTTTCTTTCCAGTGTTAGAAGTTTAACTTTCTATTTTCAAGAGGGTTGGAAACTGCCACTTGGGCTGCAATTATGAAAAATGTGCTCTGAATTTTTATTTGAACAAAGTAGAAGTACTTGAGATCCTGACATGGATTAGAACATTTCAACTCAGAATCAGGTCAACTGCCAAACAAACCCACGTTGTTAACTTGAGGGTAGAAAATTTGCTTACTCACATTTTTATCTCTAACCCTTGAAATAGTGTTCAGTATATAGTAAAACTAATAATAGCTAATATCTATCAAGTGCTTTCATAACTTAACTGAATAAACGTTCAACAAATATATTTTCCATATTGATTTCCAGAAAAATATACATAGAAATTCACACACACATTTAAGACATTGCGCTATACCAAGGTCCTTACTTTAATGAAGGGCTTACTGCCCCAAGCAGAGCTCATTGCATTATAGAATCAGTCAATGAACCATAGTTTGAGATTTTTGTCATATAATAACATTACTATATTAGTTACTTATATATCTATCCTTCAATAAATGCTTATTTATAATTTTTAAAAGGTACTAAAAATCAAGGGCAGAAAACTGCCCATATAAATCTAAATATGCTGGATGTGATAGATGGAGAAAATAAGTAATGCTTAAAATAAGTATAATTCAATTTATTTGAAAGACAAAAGAAAAAAAATTATAACATTTAAGGGCACAGTCACCGTAGAATGAACATGTAAAGTCAAACTTAACTATTTCAGTGAAAACAATTAACAAATGTATCACTTATGTTATTCATCTGCATTATGCATCACTAATGAAGATTTGTTTTTGAATCAATGAAGCAAGCAGAAGTTCATGAACCAATGTACATACTTTGGCTTTATAATCTGTATTTTCTTTTTTTTTTTTCTTTTTTTTAATTTGTAATCTTCCTTTTGCTGTCAATACAATAATTAAGTAAAAATTCTGAAATACCACAAGGTGAAGCAAAGTAGTATGTAAAAATTTACTATATACAGCACACTATTCATAAATATCAAGAATTCATAAATGTTATTTAGATTTGTGTACAGCCATATTCTACCATTTGCATCTCATATTTGCCTGTACTGTTTCCCTTGCTGGAAACATGTTATACTTTCTTAAAAGGTATTATTTTTATTCAATACATAATTAAGTGTAGCCTCTCTTGGTAAATTTCCTGATGCCATCACCTTGAATCATATTTTTTTTTCTTATGAAATTTCACTGCATTCTTCTCAAAAACTTATCATGGCACCCATTGTACTGAATTGCAATTAGTAGTTTACCTACCTGCCTCTCTAAGTTCCCTCCTATTAGGGAAGGAGTCATCTTGATTCTACTACATATTAAGGGCTTAATAAATAAATGGATGAAGAAGAAAGGAAGGAAAGAGGAAAGAAAAGAAGAAAGAAATGATAAATGCTCAGTATAAGCGCACAGGCAAATCAATATGCTCCATTATAAACCAGTGCAATGTAGCTTGTATAAACAAAGATAGGTGTGTACAAACAAAAATAGATAAAATTTGACCTTAAAAAATATTCATATCTAGAATATACAAGATTTATTGCAGAAGGTTCTTCCTCTCCTACCCTCACCATATATTTTTTTCTTTATATTTCACATGCATCTTAAAAGGGGAAAAAAAGAAATGTACAAATATATGCAATGCTGTATAAATAAACAAGATTCCAGTCTTGCAATTTTATCTAAATTCTCAACCGAGCAGAATCTCTAGTGGACTTCCAAACAGAAATTTAGCTCTTTAGCTTTAAAACTTAAGATTTTGCCAAAAATGCATCATTCATGGATCATTACTCTACTGATATCAGAACTGATTCATTAAATCCTCCAGTGAAGGTGTACTTGCACTCAGATATCTACGAAGGTAATTTGGCTGGTGTGCAGTAAATATTTAGCTGCAGGGGCCTAAAATTGCCAATGATTGTAGACTTGGACATTCGATGTCACTTCAGGCTTGCTTTTCAGGACTAACATTTTGCAGTGTGAGCTGAATTCTTAACTACTTTATTTTTTCCTAAGTTGAGGGTAGCTTTTGGGCTATCCCAAATCGAATAGTCTTTCCCAGACAAACTAGGAATGTTGATATGTTGAATTTCTAATATTAACCAAAAATATTTCTTGGTATTTAATAAGATTAATGCCCCTACAACCTAATTCACAACCAATGGCAGCTTTACGGGCTTTTTTCTCCTAGTAAGGGTAGGTTTCCAGATTATTACAGAAGCAACTCTCAGCAAAATAAATAGCATAAGAAAACTATTACCAACTAAACTATTGCCTCCAGGGTAAGACATTTACATTCATTTTTCTGCCTAAATTGTAGGATTTCTCTTCTTTTGTTAATGAATTCGGGTGAAGTGTAAAAACAATTCAAACCACATTTCTTTATTTCAGGTGTATTTCAAAACTAGAGAAAGTTTTCTCTAATCCTTCAGAGGTGAGAAAAGAAGAGAGAGCAGAACAATTCCTACCTATCTGCAGTTGGCCTTTCTGAGAATCGAGCATCTCTATATCTGGCTGTAATAATTTACTCTAGTGTGGATGTGCACATAAATGACAGCCATTTTTATTATGGGCCTTGAGAAAGAAGAATTCATGTTTATTAGACCTATTTAATACAGTGTCTCACACAGTGCTCATTCATAATCATCCATAACACATTGCCACATAGAATGGAAATCACAAGGCCCCTGAATACAGAAAGTGCAGATAACATAGAACATTCTGCATGAATTGCTATGGATTATCTAGTGAAATTGTTCAGAAGATATTCTTTCCATTGCATATATGATTTTAACTAGCTTATTTCCCTCAATTCACCGAGAAGTTTGTGATCTCTTGTTTTTTTTATTATCTCCTTCATAATTAAATAACCATTAGGTAACATGTATTCAAACTAAGCTAAATTTGCTCTCATTTGACAAGAGGTCAAGTCTTAGTATTATAACATATTTAAAGAACTTTTGTACCAGATTGCCTTAAATACTCATAGAAAAATTGATATTTTCCCCACATATTAACTCTGAATCTATAATTTATTATTGCTTTAAATGATTGCCATATTTGCATTCAAAAAAACAACATGCCACATCAATTCCAAGATACAGTGGGGCCCAACAGGAGATTTGTGAGCTTTCATATTACCAGATTATTTCCAGGTCATAAACATGACTAAGTTTCATGTCTTGGGAAGTGTAAAACTACTATTAATCATTCATCTTAAGAAATACCTGTTGCTACATGTGGTTTGCACTGACATAAAACAAATTCTAAAAAAAAAAAAAAAAAAAAGTAGAGAGCTCTGATAGTCACTTCGTTTTTCTCACTAAGAAAGTAGTCATAACTCTTCCTTTTAATAGCCAAATTACATATAATCTAAAATAATGTTTTCCAACCAATATATATAGCAGAAAAAATCAACTAACACAATATTGAATTGTTGGTAACAATAAATAAACTCCTATTAAGAAAAGTTCTATTAGAAATCACAGGCTAGACTTAAGTTTAGAGAAAAGGGAGATATGTGAAACACAAAGACTTTTTAGTGTCAAGTGGCTTTTACCTATATATAATCAAGAGTCATAATTTCATTGGTACATAGCGATTTTACAAAGTGATCCTTTCTTGCTGCAGATATTCCAGTGTGTGTGTGTGTGTGTGTGTGTGTGTGTATACCTATACACATATATGTATGCATATATACATGCACATAATACTCATTATGTAGATTATGTAGTAGATTATGGCAACAATAATTTTCAACAAATGCTTTGGATATCTTCCCTAAAATTCTAAAGTAAAAAATTTACTTTTAATTATATGTAACCAGCCACATATGCACACACACACACACACACACACGCACGCACGCGCACACACACACACACACACACACACACACTTCTGCCTTGGTTAGGTAGTGTTTGTATATGTATTAAAGAATGAAGTTTCTTTTCCCTTAGTAGGAAAACCCAGGTAAGCACCACCTCTTGAAATAATATGTCCAGGTATGCCACATACATGTAGCACACTTGTTTGTTAAATATATTAGCTCTAAAGTTACACTCAAGGATTCCAATCTAGCTTGCAACATACCAGCTTTGAAATTTTTGAGAATGACTTTTCTTTCTAATTCTTTGTATCCTAATCTCTAAAACAGGACTAATAATGAACCAACATTATAGAGTTGACATAAGGATTAAAAGAAATAATGTTTGCAAAGTACTTACTCCAGTGCAAAATAATTAGTATCTGGAACAGAACAAATACTCAATACATGCTTAATATAATAATAATTACTATAATTTTGTGTAAATAAAAATATTAAAATGTACACCCCACCCTATGAGACAAATTTCACTATCAGCTTGAAATTTCATCTTCAATTTTTTTTTTTTAATTTTATTCATTAGAAGACTTACTGAACCCTTCTTGTTTTCTGGCTTTGTGCAAGACTAGGAATACAATGGTAGTCAAAACAGACATGGTCCTTTCCCTGTGGATCTTGCAAAGTAGTTGAGAGAAAATCACAATAATTATTTAAATATATAACTACAAATTATAATACTTTCTGACAAAAAAGAAAGAAAGGACATGCTCAGAAAGCATTTAAGAGAATAATCTAAGATACGGTTGCCTGATAAAATATAGGGCAGCCCATAAAATATAGGACAGCAATATCTGGGACATGCTTATATCAAAACAAAACAAAACAAAACAAAAATCTGTTTTTTTCTAAAGTTCAGATTTGGCTGGTCATCCTGTATTTTGTTTACTAAATCTGTGGAACCTAATCTGAGGTTTAAGAAGCATTTCCCCTATAGGAATTAGCTACTGAATTGAGAATTGAAGAATGAGTAAGTATTGACAAGGTAAAGGAGAATCATGGAGCTTTTCTAAGGCAGAAGAAACAGCATTTATAAATATTCCGAGTTTGGAAGGAACATTAGTACGTTTTAAGAACTGAAAGTGCAGGATAGCTGGAGCTCAAAGTGCAAAAGAGAAAAAAGCATTCCACAGGGCTGGAGAGGTAGGTAGGTCCAGGTAAGTAAGGATTTTGATCCATATTTTGATTGACTAGTAGTCACTGAAAAGTTTTAGGCAGAAGGGTAGCATCAGATCTGCATTTTAACCATACCTTTCCAACCTGACTTCTAGTAAACAACTCTTCTTGGCAAAGCTGCTCCAGTGTGCACTTGCTGATGAGTCAAGCCCCCAAAAAGGTCAAGGGAAAGACACTAAACGTAACTTGCCACTTGGACAGGGTGAGCGTGTTGAGGTGCTGTAATGGAAATGTAAATGTTGAGTTCCCGAGGTGAAACAAATGCCAGATATGAGTGTTTTGGACAAGTCTGAAGTAGCTGTGGCAAAACATTCATGGTTATAACTAATTATTATTTTTACCAAAATAATTGCCATGTTGAAAGAACTGTATGTTTGAAAAACTTTTGACACATATGCTCAAATTCCAAGAAGGTGATTCTTGATATTAAAATGTTGTGAGAATTATTTAGGGTAGTTTTGCCCTATTTTAGTTCACGAAGGACATTTTGGTTTACTATCAAGTACTCAATTACAACTAACATTACATATTAGAAAAAGAATGGATTTTTCAAAGGATACAGTCTAGGGTTTAAATTTTGGCTCTTCCAGTTTGTACTTTATGACCTAAGGAATTTCACAGCCTAGCTGAGCTGAATCTGCTCAATTATAATATAAGAATTATTCCTGTCTCATCCTCCCCTTCCCCTTGCCCAGATAACTGGGTTATGGGAAGCAGTCCACGAACTATACTGTATTTGAGATTTTACTATATAATAAGGACACTATGCTATTTACTCTTATCTCATTCAACGAATACTCATTCCCGTTTTAAAAATAGATTCAGAGTATGAAGTCAGAAAGTTGTCTAGATAAAACTGTCAGATAGTCTAAACATCTGGAAAGCGTGATAAATAGAGAAAAGGAATAATCCTGGACATATCTATCAGTAGTTCAATTCATTTGAAAGATGAAAGAAAAGTCATTCCATGATGACCACTGAAGTTGTCAAACTTAACTACCAAGAAAAAGAATTAACATACATATCACTATGCTATACAGTTCCTTTATGCATCATTAATGAAAGTTTGTCTTTGAATCAATGGAGAAAGCAGGAATTCATGGAGAGATTTATGTATGTATCTTACCTTGAAACAGTATTAATAAATGCTATTCATATACCCAATATGTTTAAAATTAATATTAAGTTTAAAAAATATGTGATGATAAACATGCATCTTTATGTTTCTATCCTCAGTAGATAGATAGTAATAGGTGCTCTGTAAATATTTTTCAAATTAATGAATGAACACATGAATGTCACTTGTGATTCAAAGCATAAATATACAACTTTTATATACTTACAGTCAACATAACATTAAACAGTTTTAATGTCCCCTACATGAATCCTTTGTTCTAGCCAGTAAGATTATTTCTTAGTATCTGACATTCCTACATTTGTTTACATTAATGCTCTGCACCACACAAGAAATACTCTCTACCCATTCTAAACCTTATCCAACCTTCAACTCTGTTGAGATTGTTTTCATTTTATTAAATATTAGCTATTAAATCAAGCTCAATAAATGTCCTACCTTAGGACCCACACAGCCAGTGTCTCTTCCATCCATCTGGCAGGAACATTGTAGCAACGACTTAGTTATTGTCTTATTTTGGTCTTGACATCTTTGCGATGTGAAGGTTGCAGCACACCTTGGCTCGAGTACCGAGTTAGGTAACTTGGGCCAGCCACCAGTGGTTGTATCTGCAGAAAAGACCAATGTCCCATGAAAAAGAAGTAAAATAAAATGAAAAAAATAAAATGCACACATTAGAACTGAAATCCATGGTTATAAGGTTCTTGAATCAGAGGTAGGATGTTTCAGGCAGATAAGGTTTGGGGAATAAATATCCTACTGTCCTTTGGGAGACAGTTTTCCCACTTTGGAAAGGATTTCAGTCAAAAAACACTGATCACTGCACTATTCAGTTGTCACTCAGCATAAGTGGCATCAGAAGGAACAAGGTTCTGTGAAAATTAAAGAGACAGTCACTAAAAGAAACAAATATTATGGTACCACCTGAAATTAAGAAGAAAAGTCTTCTCTCTTAAAGGCCTGCCAAGGGAGTTGTGACATCTGTGATACTGACTGTCTTCTGAATCAGCAATAGAAACACGGGGGATAATCAGAACAGAGTGCCATTCCAGTGACCATGTCAAGAATGAGGATGTCTTCAAAGGTATTAAACAATCAGCATAATGACATAGATGGCTCATGGTCAGTCCATGGCTTTGGGAGTAACATCAGGAAAACCATACAGAGGTCCAAAGATGGCGGAATAGACCATGAATAGCTACAGATGATGCTCATGGCCATCAAGAGCACGTGTAATCCACTGAGGGGTGCTCCAGGGAAAGGGTGGAATTAGGGGGATAATAGTTTCTTCAATAGTATACTTGTTGTGATTCAGAGGCGGATGCTGATATTATTCTAACCCTCTTGATTTAACTTCCCTAGGCACCAACTGGAAATTAGAAAGACATAAATTTATATTGTGTTCTCTTGAACCAGATCACAATTTTTTTGTGAAAGGAAGGGAGAATACAATGATTATGTTTTATGTGACTTAATGGAAGCCTTCTAATTTTATATGAAGATTGTTATTCCAAAGCACCCATCTATTGCCTCTGCTTTTTCCTTTAAATAAGGTAAAATATTTAATTTGTTTTACACTAAAGAAGACCTAAAAAAATGTTCGTACATATCCCCTGGAAGTATTTTATATTTTATACATTCTTAATATAAATTTTGGTTAAAAATGTAATTGCATTTACTTTTACATATATGTATTAAATAAAGAAATCTAGATGAAACTAATAATGGCTAAGCAAGCAGTTTCTCATTAATCAAACTTAGGGAAGCAAGAATTAATCTGTTGTTAGAAACACACAGAGCGGAGATATCTAACAGGGATTAAATGAGGCAAAGAAAGCTTTCCTGTAAAGTGATTCAACCTATCATGACTAACTGTTAATTATTTTCTGTTTTGTGCAGCAGAAAAATAGAATACAATCAGTGATCCCAATTTAATGTTATGAGTCAGACATCACATTCTGATAAGTATCTATTTGTGATTGTTCAGTGCCATGATATACAGGGATGGGGAACCTGCGACCTTAAGGCCACATGTGGCCTTCCAGGTCCTTAAGTGCAGCCTTTTGACTAAGTCCAAATTTTACAGAAAAAATCATTTTATTAAAAGGGGTGCAGAAGAGAAAGTTGAATCTTTTCTTGCCTCCTTTGGTGCTTGAAATCAGAAGGCCACAGGACAGAATCTCATCTCTAGACATATTTTTGGTGAAAAAGAATAACTAAATGGGTATGTTCCAAGATATATGCAATATAAAATTTGGATTTTTTTCTGATATGCTACTGTTAAGAAGCGATCTTTCTAAAACACAAACTCAATCATGTCATTTTGTTTAAAAACACACTGATTACTCCTAACTGCATGCAGGATAAAGTCTAAACTTTGTCATAGGGAAAATAAACCACTAGCTGTCTAGGCTCAATCTATTGAATTAATCTTAGCACTTCCATTCCTTCTCTTTATTCAAAAATCAGCATGTCCTAAAACCCTTTTGTTTATGGACACTTATGAGAATCTGACGAAACATATGGACCTGTTCCCACAGGGAATGCCTGCTTATCCAGACTTAGCTCTGACAGCATATTTACAAGGAAATTTTATGTCTCTCACAGGCAGAATTTACTGTCATAATTTAATGTGTACATATATGGTGTGGCACAAAGAAATAACCAAAATTATAGCAGTTCACATGACTGAGTCCTCAGAGTCAGGAATATTGTCTTATTTATCTTTAAGTTCTAAGTTCCTAGCACAGAATTCAAGACATATTAGTCACTTAAACATTATTAGCTAAAGGAAAGAATGATCACTATTGGCTTTACTTGAGGTATTTTAAGATAGTAAATTCCAAAAATAAAGGCATGTGAATGAAGATAATAGATGAGCACTTGTGGTTCACAGATCCATGTCATTTTTTAAAAGTTATTTTAAACAATGAACAAAAAGTATCATGAATACAGCATACACACATATCTATTTATCTATATCTGTATCTATCATGCTTTAGCAAATATAAAAGGTGAACAAAGATGGCTGATATTTTAATCACACATTCCTTTGTGGAGGTATCCACCTTCATGAGAAAAGCATGACCACTGGTGTCAGCAAAGACACACTTTGGAATTCAATCTCTTGTGTGATACCAAGACAGTCTTTAAGTTGATTAGAGCTTTGACCTATTCCTATACAAGATGGGGATGATGATGATGATGCTACTAATAATAACAATAATACTGTCTTCCCTATATACAAGAGTGAAGTATTTGCATGACAAGAGAGACCATGCAAAATAACTTAAAAGATTATAACAGTTAAAATTATTTTATGTATTTATTATTTTATTTTATATTTTTTAGTAACAGGGTCTCACTCTGTTGCCCAATATGGCATGCTGCGGCATGATCACAGTTCATTGAAGCCTCAAACTTCTGGGTTCAAGTGATCTTCCCACCTCAGCCTCCCAAGTAGCTGGACTACAGGTGTGTGCCACCATGCCCAATTTAAATTATTTTTAAATGATAGCTATCATTTAGTTGCAATGGTTATGAAATGGTATACCCACTCTTCTAAAGAAAAGTTATTAAGCAGAAATAATAAAAAAAAAAATCTTGGTTGACCTGATTATATTAGAGAGAAAATTTTAAAATGCACTGCAAGAGAAAAAGAGATAAGTTATGTCAAACTTTAAGATGTTTAAGTTTAAAAAAATGAATAAAAAAAAACCCCAAATCCTCAATGTCCTATATGGGAATAGATGTAGCTAATATCTTAAAGGGTTATTGCATAGCTAAAATTTGGTTGGAGTATGTTTATTCTAGTACAATTCAGTTCAGTGTATCTGTGTATCTTTAAAACTGTGGATGGAGGTACAGAGGAGAGATGGAATGATTATCGTTTTAACTTTTTACTAAAATTTCTAGTTTATTACATAGGATAACTTTAGTCATTCACAAATAAGGGGCTAATTTTAGAAATAATGAAAACATTTCTTTAGTTGTTTTTATTATTTTTAAAATTACCTAAGAGAACCTGTAGGGAATATAATAAGCTAAAAAGTGAGCAATAGGTAAGATATAATAATTTTGTAAATATTCAGGGGTGAGTTTCTATATATTCAGTTTATGTTAACAAATAGTTTGGACTAATTATGAATTAGTATTTATGAGGTTAACAGGGTACATGCAACAACTCTATGACATGTACTGTTCTCATAGATGAAAATATGGAGACTGAGCTAATTTGAGTAACTTGCTGATGAAACACAGCTGCGGAGTAGAAGCACTGGATTTAAGCTTAGATCTGCCTGACACTGGCAAGTGTACTCATTTTGCTCTGTCCATTCCACCTCAAAAACCTCATCCTACTGAAATATAAACAGTTGTTTCTTAACACACTCATTCTCTTCTCCTGTAGGGAAAATCAGCTGACCCTTATTAATGGAGACTAGTGAGAGAGGAGTGGAGAAGGGAAGGCAAAGCAGCATTTTCCATATTGTCTGGACAGCTGACACTCAAAATGGTTTGGAGTGTCAAAAGCCAGCTACTCCCTGCAGCGGTGATTAGGAAGGGGTTGCTGCTGATTAACAAGAAGGTCCAGAGTCCATCTTGAAACCCTGGAGGTACGAACACCAAGGGAAATGTTTCAACGACCTGCAGGGTATGTGTTATATTTGTCATTTCGCCTGAGGAACTCACCAATCATGAGAAAATGTCAACTGGTTTTCTTGCCTGATTTGAGTAATACCTCTCAAGAAGATAAAAATGTCCAGAGACAGTATGCAAAAGCCATACAAGATGAAGGTATAGAAAGAATTTACTTTCCTGAGGAGGCAGAATCAAATGAAACTGTTTCAAGAGTAGGCAATTATTTTTCGAAAAAAGCGAAAACATAAAGAAGAAAGTATCTATTCCTATGGGAGTAATACAAAAATTCTGAGATTGAATCTGTTTTCTCAGTTAATAAATTTTAATTTAGAAAATCAAGATAAAAATCAGTAAATAAAATGATAATATAAGCCATAAATACACACACATTTGCACATACTTTTGGTATTATGACTATAGAGGCACGATACACAAATGGAAATATATATCTAGAAGGAGAGCCATTAACCTGTACCCATGTGATATCAGATATAATTTGGTCCACTTCTTTGCAAAATTGTGTCTTCACTATTTTCTACAGTGAATATGGAATATTTACTTGTAAGACAAGTATGTGACTCTTCCTAGAGAAGGTTTCACAGCTTTCTGCAACGTATGGAATATACACAAGAATTATGAGGTTCAAGGAAATGTTATATGTACAAAGATGTGTAGGAACCCCCATTAAAGAGAGTGTTTCTATACAGTGTTGTTTGTATTGCTATCCTGCCTTAGGAGGAAGTATGCTTTTGTTCTGGAATGTTCTATTCTCAAATGTTTTGCCAAAATTTTTAATCTTTCTCTTCTCTATCATACATTTTACTTAGAACATGTGTGTAATAGACTATTTTCTTTTCCCCTCAACCCCAACCCTCTTGGGATATCCAGCACTGAATCCCCCTCCATGTTTGAAGAATGCTTCCATAATAAGCCTTTGTGAGTGGAAGAGCCTACATTTAACCCAGCCTCTTGCCACTAGGACATAGGCAAGTGATTCAGGTTTGGCCAATCAGAAGGGTCCATCCTAGCATGGGTTTTGGAGTTAAGTGACAGCGGCAGTATATTGAGCTTCTAGGGGCAGCAGTGGCAAAGCACACCAACAGAGTCAAGTATCCAGTGGAAATGGTGAAAGCATTATGGTGCCTTGTTTAGCAGGGATGACAGTGGTTACCCTCACTCTACCGCTTTTGTGGCATTATTTCAGCTGTGGTTTTGATTGATACCTGGCCTCTGTTGCTTTTACCCATTTGCAAAGCTTGGTTCTGATGCTTTCCTCTCTCAGTTTTACTACGTACCCACTATCATATTAAGGAATTCATTTTATTCTTAAATCAGCCAAAGTTGATTTCTATTGCTTGTGGTTAAAATGTCTTGACAGATACAAAGTGTAAAGAAATTATTACTGGGAAAGAAAAAGTAAAATGATTTCCTGGAATGTATCCTTTATCATTTTGAAGTATGGAATAGAAATTTAAAGATCTTGGAGCACAGGTGGTATTTTTATGTCTTTTTCCAGTTAAATGTTGTGACTTTGGAAAAGAAAGGAGGAAATTGAACGTAAACACCTTGAGCACACAGATGGTGTCGAAAAACTGATTTTTGGTTTACTGGACCATAGTTTATGATATTATTACAGCAGTTTTTGGCAAAGCAATAGTACACACTTCACCAGAGCTGCTAGGAATCTGTGCATGACATTGCTCAAAAGATATGAAGGCTTTAAAGTTGATAATAAAGAAGAAAATACCCTAATTAAATAATATGTTGTTTATTATGGAGGACAATAGATTTTAATTCATAAAATATGTATTTAGTGCTTTCTATGTGTTAGGCTCTGTGTCACTGAAAAGAGAAAAACAGAGCTTTCAAGTACTGTCTCTTTTATACTCTCCTAGGTACTCTCTATCCCTCTATAGTAATATTTTGTTTTTGTTTGCATCTCACCCATTTGTGAATTCTTTGGAGAAATGAAACTTATCTTCTATTTCTTTATGCCTCTACCACATAACACAATCTCTGATACATAACTGGCTTTAAAGAACTGAATATGGAATGAATAAATGAACATATGAATAAATGAATAGAAGAAATGACATTACCAGTAAGCAGGCTAAACAATCACCTTCAGTGAGTGTTTTATTTGCATCCCAGTCAACTTCCTTATCAGTGACATGAGGGAACACGAAAAGCAAGTGTATTAAATTAACAGATGTTGTGTAAGTATGAGGAATACCCAAAACATATAGCGACAATCAGAAATCTCAATATTTATCATCTAGTATAACTTAAGAAAGTATTTCAAAAATAACTTAGCATAAAGTACTTCCTGGTGGTTCTTCACAAATATTCAACTGATTAGGAGAGGGCTGGAATAGATATGGTTTAAAGGAGGTAAAAAGACAAAATAAACCAATAAAATGTGGTCATAAAATTAACAGCACACACTCAGTGTGTGACAACAGTGAAAGAAGGCCCTTGTAATATCGGTTCTGTTGCTGAGGGAGAAAGGGGCCACCAACACTTCCCGCACTGCTGAGGACATACAGAGAAAACCGAGTTATGAGTTGGTCTGAATTTGAAGGTCACTGGAAAAGTAGAACATATTCAGGAAAGGGTGATCTTCATGGACACGTGTCTGAAAACTGTAATATGTATTTCAACAACCTGAGGAAATGTAGTCTAGAAACACTTTGCATGAGTAGCATATAATTAACTCAAGATCTACCATGTAGAAATCAGTTATTGACTGGAGTTCTGAAGTGTCCAGTCACCTTTCCACACTAGGCTTGTGGCAGATATCAGAAGTTGAGGCACAGAATCAAGGGTCCAAAGAGGAAAAGAGAGAAGAACAAGGAGTAAAGGGTAAGATGAATGGACAGTCTGAAACATGGGCTATTCTGTTATCTGTGCTTTAAAGACTAGAAAGTACCACATTTAAAGGGTTAAAGCTAATGCATACATAGAACTAAGAATAGATAGGTTAAAATGCCATTATAAACATTTTTTTTAAAACATTTCTTTTCCCAGTAAACTTTTTTATAAAGTACCTATTCATTTTTAGAAATTATTGGAATACAAAGATAACACTAAACACAGGGGGACAGGACCTGTTCCTTGCACTGAAACTCTTTCAGTAGTAACTGAATAATGTCACGGAGGTCCTGGAAGGAAATCTAAGTTTGAGTAGAATTTTGTATAAAAGGACTTCGTAAAATCATTTCCAACTAAAGAACTCTGTGTTTAATTATTCAATCGGTAAAGTGAAAGATTTTTTAAATTAACATAAATTACAAATATACTCTGAAATATTTTGAAATGTATGTAGACATGTTTAACATGATTTTTGTATATTTATGTTTATTATTTATGAATGGAGGAAAGCAAAAGAGTATTTTTTTCTTTTAAAAATTATTTCTCCTATTTAGAAATAATGAAACACAGACTCTGATACTGCCTGAACTAAATCCTGAGTTCAAATATTTTCTAGTTCCATGATCTTTATCAAGTTAGTTAACTTGTCTTTGCCTCAGTTTCCTTATCTGCCCAATCGAGATAATAATGGTACCTGAGTAGAATAATACAATAACAATCTAGAAAAGCATGTGGCATATGCCAATCACATAAATGTTTGCTGAAATTATTGTTTTAATAATAGTAATATTTTAGTAATGACATTAAATTAACATATCTGAGAAGTATTTTTATAAAGCCTGTATACATTACAATACATATTCACATATTCTCTGCATATATAGCTTACTATAATGTTCATCAGGGTCTATTTTTATGATTTTTTTCCTAATCTTGGTGTTATTAATGTATTTTAACTTTTAATACTGGTTCATCAGTCTTACTTTGTATCTTCCAAATGTATTCCATTGGTTAATTGGTCAGCTTTAGAGATGTTGTTTGTAGATGGGATAGAGTTAAATTGGTATACAAAATAGCAAACCCACTGATTTATTTATAGTTTTTAGTCAATACTATTAGTTGTAACACACATATTCTCAAAGTATTAATATTCTATTTTACATTTAAAAACATTTTATATTAAAATGTTTAATGAAGTATACCTACAGAAAAGTGCACAAATCATCAGAGTACAGGTTGGATGGATTTTCACAAAGTGAACACACATATGTGACCATCATGCAGATCAAGAAATGGAAAATCTCAATGCTTCAGAAATGATGCCCCACCCTCTCCTAGTCACTCCTTCTCGAACTATTTTGATTTACATCACAATAGATCAGTGCTCCCTGTTGTTGAGCCTTATAAATGTAAAGATGGAATTATTCCGCATGAATTCTTTTTTGTGACTGGATGCTTGCATTTAGTATTATGTTTGTGATATTCATCTATATCATTATATCTAGAAATATTTTATTCATTCCAGTGTTTATAGAGTATTCCATTGCATGAATTTGCTTTATCTATTCTACCGTTGATGAAAATTTAGGTTGTTTTCAGTTTGGGCTATTATTATGCTGCTATAATTATTTTTGTGTATGTCTGTCAATGAATATATATTTTTCTAAAGATACTAGAATATTCCTAGGCATAAAGATCTTAAATCATAGCATATGCATATGTTCAGCTTTAGAGGTTATTGAGATATAATTTTCCAAAACAATTGCACCAGTTAACACTCTATCCAACACTGCATGTAAATCTAAGCTTGATGTCAATGGGATGGAGATATAAATCCTTCTCACAAGTGGACAGCAAGTACTTGAAATAATGACACAATTTACCACACCTTGGCCTCAGCTTTTGAAAACTCACATATATATGCAATTATTTTTCTAAGATGTTTGCTTCCTGTGAATATAAAAACTCTAATCTCTGAACTTGGCACTTAATTCATGTTTAATTGTTCACGGTGATATACATTAGTATATATAATTCTTGGATTTGAGATTCTTCAAATTTTTAGATATATTTATGGGATTCTTTAAGTCCATCTTGTTTATTTTGATAATTCACTAAAATAAAATAGTAAAAATATAAAAGAGTCTACAGAAAATTATTGTGTTCCTACAGGAACTCTTAGAATATGCTAGACACTAGGAATAATAAGATTAAAAACATTGGCATTCCAACTTTTGTGAAGCAAACAGATAAGAAAATAGACAATTATAATTCTAATAATTATTATAATTGTCATGGTCAGGTGCAATGAGTGACAAAGGAGAATCCATATGGATCTGAGATAAAAGAGAGAAAGTATAAGGAAGGTTGTTAGAAAGAGGGGACTTCTGAGCTGAATTTAAAGAGTGAAAAATAATTTTAGCCAAGAGTATATCAATCTTACCTTCCTAATTACATGTTTTTATATTTATAATCACATGTTTTCATTTTCTCCCGTGCAGTTTTCTTTTTCCAAATTGCAAGAGATGTTACACAAAGAAGATAACTTAAAAGAAATGTGTATAAGGCAAAACAACAACAAAATTTTCCCATCCATCACTAAATCTCAGTCCACCTCCTTCCCAAACTCCATTCAGTTTTTAATGCCTTGGTAGAAGCATTCCACAACATTTTTGTGTTTTCATTGCGTATTAACAGAAACTTGCAATACATGTAGCTTCTGACTATTTACGTGTGTGTGTTTTAAGAAGTTTGTATCTTTTTAAAAAGGAATCATGATAGACACATTATTTGTTTGCTTTTAAATTACATGTCAGAATGTATTCTATTAATAATATTATGTTATATTTCACATACACACATCATTGTATAGCATTTATAAGGTATAAGAATTAACAATGTTATAACACTGTTAATAGCTTTGGTGAACTTAGATGTTCTTTTTTATTGCACTTCCCACCTCTTATCCAAAGTCATACCTCCCCCAAGAGAGAACTATTATTTTGGATTTTGAGCAGCTTGTTATTATTAACTGGGTAATATATCATATTAAGTCAGTAGATATTGGTTAATTCTTTTTTCTAATTTTTACAAATACATATGCAATTATATATGCATTATTTACATAAATAGTAGCATATGCTTTTTAAAATCTTATTGCTGTAGGTTTTTTTTTTCTCTATTTATGTTTCACTTCCCTTTTTTCCTCTCTTCCACCAACTTCCAGCTTCCCCCACAACTTACTGATTATTCACTTCAAAAATCTGGTATCCACCCTTGCATTCTTCCACACTTTGCTTCCAGTTCATTTAATCTTATATAAATATGGCCTAACATTATACATTTTGCAAATATTCATACCTATATATAAAAATGGAATTATATCTGTAAAATATGCACATTTCTTTTAGAATTTATCATAAGCAGAATATTATAAACAACTATTTTTGTTTTATATTGCTTATTCAAATAATAACAAGCAGAAATTGCTCCATGTCAACTGATATAACTCTATTTCTTCTTTTTAAGGGCTGCATAATATTCCATATTGCAGGTGCATATGATTCATTCAACCATTCTCCTGTTGATAGTCATCAGCTTTGCTCATGAGTGCTTATTTCTACTCTGGGAATTATTTTAATAAACGTGTCTATGCATAAAAGCCTTTGACTACGGTCTTTATCTCTCTGGAATAGATTCCCAGGAGGGGGATTATTGAGGTTAAAGATATTTTTAATTTTAATAAGTGCTGCTAAAAATGGGTTACCATTTATATTTCTAAAAGAAATTCATGAAAGTGTACTTTTCTTCATATCCTTTTCAGGATATGAATAATTCTTACCTCCCTCCTTTTACATTTTGCCACTCTGGTGGGTAAAAGTGGTATTCCATTGTTACTTAATTTGTAAGCCCCTGAATTTGATCATATTATCTCAGTGCTGACCATTTTATTTTCCTCTTCTGTTATTTGCCTATTTCCATTCTTTGCTAATTTTTTTGTTGGATTTTTTACCTGTTCGTTGACAACTTGTGACAATATTTTTGTAATATAGATATTATCTCTTCTTCTGAAATTTGTTTCATAACTTCCCCTCAGTAATATTATTTTTCTATTAATGTGTTGTTATGAAAAACAAATAACAATACTTAATGAATACTAACAGTATTTATTAAACTATTTTAGGCATCCCTTCATCAGCAACATTAACTAGTTCTCTCAAGCATAAGGAAATACAATAATTTCCAAAAGCATTCAAAATTTTTGTGGTTTTCTAATCCCTCCTCAAGAGGGATTATTTTTTGTACCTGAGGTAAAAGATTTAAAGACCAAACTTTCTGGACAGGCAACAAAGGAGATTTTGCTGTTTCCCACTGTTGTACAGTTTCAAAAGGGAACCCTTTTCTCCTGTAAGCAAGGAAATGTACCCTTGAACAATATAATATATAATCATCACAGCTGGAATTAGAACAAATAATTTAATGTGCTGACGAAACCATGATTATCACATTACTTGACTACTTGGAGATTTTAGCTCTTAGTCAAACTTCAGGATTTATTAACTACTATTAATAGTATCAAAATGAATTTCCTAAAGTAGATAAACATAGATATCTACTGCTTCCAATTAATTTATTTGGTTTTTACCCAGATACTGTCTTTGGGCATTTGGAGAAACTAAGTAGCCTCTAGCAAAAGGGAATATAATTAACATCAAACACTAAGTGAGCAATATTTAATTATGCTCCATTAGAAACCATCAAAACAAGATTATAATTGTAACTTACATATGCCATATTCATCGTAAAGTCAGCAATTCAGTCCTCTGTTAATAAATACAGAGCACTTGATACTCTACAGACCTCCTAGGCCATTTAATGATGTCCCACCTACAGACAGCTCAGTCTCCAGCAGAACTGGAGGAGTGGTGATGAAGTTTGAATATTAAAAAAAAGAACAACTAACTAAAATATGTTATGTAAAAGTGGGGAAAAAGTCACTGAAGTAAAAAGACAGAACAGGAAAGTAATTTGATTTACCATGACAAATCTTATTTGCAGTTGTTTTAGACACTCAACCCCAACTCTCTCTGGACCAAATGTTCTATTTGTGCAAAAACTTACGATATTTAATTTTACAAAATGCTTGCAATGTAACCAATATCACTTGTTTAAACAAAAACTTATTTTATAAAAGCATAATGAACAACCAGGAAAGGAAAGGTTAGAAATAAACCGGGCGCTTATCAGAGCAAGGGACTTTACATGATGTATATCTTATTTAAGCCACACAACAAGGCTGCAAAGGAATTATTTCCACTGTTTTACAGAAGGAACAATGCAGCAATGTGAGGTTGTATAACTTGCCAAAATTCCCATAGCTAGTAAATGTTAGAGTTATGATTTCTGGCTGGGGCTTCATGACTCAGGAAGCTATGATCTATTAAACAACCACCCTCCTACACATACACACACAAACCAGCATGTGGTAAGTCTCCAGTTAAGAAGTACTTAGAAAACATTAGAAATTAAAGCACATCAGGATTTGTGTGATGAGAGAAATGTTAAGAAAAAAAAATTAAGAAAAACTCAAGGTAACAGAAAAAAATTTGGAAAGGGCATTGAAAAGAAGGTTGAAATTGGATAAAGAGAAAAAGAAAAGAACACTCTACATGATGACAATATTACTTAGAAGTCAAATAGTAGGTGGTGTTATTGTACCATCTCCATAATAAGAGATACTGGCTTTTATTTTTCTAAATTTTAAAAGTCAACAAGTTTTAATTTAAAGTAAATAGAGTCTAATCAAAGATCTTTGTCATTGTAGCACAATGGCAAAAATCTGCTTGCCCTATGTTCTTAAAACATAATTGCTTACCCCATGCCCTCATAAAGAAATCACAAATAAAGCATAATGACTGTTAAACTAGAGAATGGGTAGTCAATTCAGTAGAGAAGTAATAGCAAGTGGAATGAATAGCTTGTTTTAGTTGTGCATATTCAAGAAAGATGGTTAAATGATCCCAACCCTTTATATTAACTAGAAGCCTGCAGTGTATATAGCTTCTCAATCAAAGGGAAAACAGATTTAAAAATATGTTAGAAATCTCATATGTCCTTTCTATTTGATATGGAATGCTAATCAAACATTTCTCCACTTAAAAGCCTGAATAAGTCAACGATAATTATAAGCCTAGAAATATAAATGAAAGTGTCTTCAAAGCTTCTCTTGGAACTGACCATCTGACCCTGCCCCAAATGTCTGTAATATCTTTGAAGCTGAAATATTTCATCTCCTACCAAGGGATTACAAATTTCTCTTCTACTTTTTGATATTTAACTGTCTCAAATCATTTTTGTTACTGAATCCTGGTAGCATCCAGGTATCAGTTACTATATATAAAGTGAGTCAATAAACTCTCTGGAAACAAGATTGATAATATATGCTAAAAACATTTTTTTTGTTTGAGTTCACATTCTTTTTTACTTATCAGTCTCATTTGTTGTAAAACAGATATGAAATGATGTAGATATGACAAACATTTCTTTTGTTTGAAAAGGGGGTCAGGAGAAGAGGAGATGGAGAGAGATTCATTAACAGGTACAAAGTTACAGTTAGATAGGAGGAATAAGTTCTGGTGTTCTATTGTACAGTAGGATGATTATATTTAATAATAATGCATGGTATAGTTCAAAATAGCTAAAAGACATCACTTCTATTCCATAGATACATACAATTAGTAAGTGTCATTTGAAAATAAAATAAAACTTACAAAAACAGAAAAAAAGATTTGGAAAAAAAAACTGACAAGGAACACACAAACATTTATTTTTTAAGCTTTTTAGTTTGAAATAATTTTAGAACTACAGTAAAGTTGCCAAGATAGTATAGAATATCCATATATGCTTCACCCAGTTTATCCTAACGTTGATGTCTTATATAACCATTGTGCATTATTAAAAGGAAAAAAAAACAGTGTGCAATACTATTAACTGAACAGACTTTATTCAAATTTTATCAGTTTTCCACTGATGTCATCTTCTGTTCCAGGATCCAATCTAGGATCCCACGTTATATTTGGTTACCACATTTCCTGAGTCTTCTCCAGTGTGTGAGAGTTTCTCAGTCATTTCTTTTTTTTTTTTTTTCCAAGTCCTTACGAGTTTTGATGAATACTGGTCGGGTATTTTTTTAGAATATTACTCAATTTGGGTTTATGTGTTGTTTTCTTAGTCTTAGTTTATGGATTTTTGAAACACAACCACAGAGGTGAAGTACTCTTCCCATCACCTCATATCAAAGGGTACATGATAACAACATGACTCTTCACTCATGATCCCCTGGCTGAGATAGTGTTTGCCAGGTTTCTCCACTGTAAAGTTATCATTTTTCTCTTTCCATACTCCATTCGTTTAAAGTGAGTAACTAAGCACAACCCACATTTAAGGTGAGAGAATGGCTACACCACCTAAAGAGGACTGTGTCCACGTGTATTATTTGAAATAGTTTTATAAGGAAAACTCTCTCACACACACAATTATTTATTTATCATTTTTATACTGGTATGAACTCATATGTTTTGTTCTTTGTGTTATCATCCAGCATTAACTATACCTAGTTTATTTTTTAAGGCACACCATATGCATTAACACTCAATTGTGCCATTATCACTGACTTCTTCTTAAATTATATGTGTCAGCTTTTTTATAATGAACAAATATTGATTTTGTGACCAGAGAAAATACACACACACACACACACACACACACGTGTTAGTATTTATTCTAACCCCACAAGGACAGCTCACTGATAATATTATTCTTTTACTCTCACTGACCAGTATACAGTATTTTTCCCCAGCGTTGTGTAGATTGGGCTACCAGAGTGGTACTGATGTGCTGATTTAGGGCTGGTCTCACTCACATTTCACACAGGATGGAGTTAAAGGCCACCAATGGGATGGTCCACTGCTGCTTTTTCGGGCTTAAGCTATATGGGTGGACATACGTGTTGGTTCCCACTTGTTTCTTTTCTAGCCACAGTGCCACCTAAGTCTACAGCGCCAAAGGGTGGAGCGGTAGGAGCAGATGTCTTTACCCTATGTGTTCCCCAGTGCTAAAACTAGGGCTGACACTCCACACCTATAGTTGGTTCTACATCCTTTGTTAGCGGTCCTTCAATAGTGACTTTGTCTATCTCCCTTAGGGGATTTTTAAACCATTGTGCTGCAACAAAAGGGTAATAGCCCTTTTGACTATTACCCTCTCTGGAGTCTGACATTTTCGTCTTCTTGAATATGCCTTATTCCATGATGAGTGGAGAGACAGACATTCCTTGCACAAGTGGGACCACTTTTCTCACTCTGTCCTCAAGCTTCTTGCCTATTCTCCCTACAGGTGCAGAAGGTAGAGGTGCTGTCACCATTGAAAGAGGTCACTCCAGGAATGTAGTAATTATGGCCTAAAGAGTTCAAGAAAAGATACGGTTTTACATTTATGTTGTCCAATTCCAAGTGGTAAATTTAACATGACCAGCAAAAGGGATTATTGCTCACATTTCCCTGCATACTCGGGGTAAACTTGCATGTTACTATCATTAAAGCACAGGAACAACCTTGAGAAAGTCGTCATTTTAAGTCAGTGGTCACTGGTGGAAGAATGGATGATGCAGCATCATGAGTATGTAACCAACATTAAATTAATATTGGGAACTGTGAGGGCAAGGAGATCTATATTGTTTCAACATAAACAGATTCCAAAGAGCCAGATCATTGTGAGCAATAACATTGCATGAGATATAACAGTGTTTCTACCTTTCTTATGATCGTAGATATGAAATTAGCCAGAAACTGTGTAGTTGATTATAAAGAAAATAAAGAGATGTCTCCTAGACTAGAACAGGAAAAGATGGTGTTTGGACACTACAATGATTCTTCATATGTACTGACAAATAAGATCATACACAAATGAATACATGCCTCTTCTCTATCCATTTTGCTAGCTCTTTAACAATAAATCACTATACCTCACATGGCCCGTGAATTTTATAATCCATTGCTTAGTGAAAGTGTTCCATAGTTAAAGGGCCCCACAAAAATATTTACTGGGGCCCGGTACACTCTAGGGGTCACCCTTTCTTGTTCTTTTCCCCCAACTCCTACACACAAATTCCAAAACAGGCTATTTGTAAGATAAATATACTTAATACATTTACTACATTATGGTTTTGTTGCTGGCTCAATGGTTGCTACTAATCTTCAGAAACATAGTCAGAAACAAGAGAAAGAAAAGGAAGGTCATCTGCAATGTTTAGGTCTCACCATTTGTTCCCCAACAGAGCTGACAGGGGAGGATCAATTTGTTTTCCTTTAATGGAAAGGAAAATAGGTACCAGCATTTGTTGAAGTTTGACATCTTATAGTCACTGAAGGAGCAGAAAATCACTATTCTTATTAGAGAAATCTCTACTGAGTTGTGATGTTGGGGAATTATGGGAATGTAATTTCATGTGGAGTTTTAACCAGTGGTCCTTTGGCCAAATCCTGGTGCAACTGTACTTAGAATGCTGCTTCTCCAGGTAAAATGCTGAAACCTTAAATATGTAATTAGCTCATGCAACTAAATTATAATTACATGAAGACTATGACAGATACAGTAGGCAAACTATTACTATTTGTAGATATTACAGAAGGTAAAAAATATTTAAAAATTTAATTTTATTAGTAACCAAAACAATATAATCTAAAATGTCACATTTTGCCTATTGTTTTGGTAAAGCTTAGTCTTTTTAGTATTGGGCATTGGCAAGCATGTGGAGAAGTGGCCCCTGATTCACTTTAGATAAGAATATAAATAACTGTAAGTTTTTGGAAGGGTAATTTGGATATAGTTACCAAAAGTTTTAAAATATACATATATTTTAGGCCAGCAATTGTACTTCTAGGTACAATAAGTACTGCTCAAAGTTTTACAGAAGAAATTTTTTGCAGCATAACTATAATTAAATCAAATAAAAGGAGAAACAATCTAAATGCTAGAATATGATATTATTTGAGTTATATGTTCATACTATAAACTTTTCTGCAGACATTACAAATAATGTAAACATATCTAAAATTACAGGGACTATAATACATTATTGTATAAAATAGTAAATTACACTGGTGTGACATCACATTATTGAAATATATGTGAGATATATATGTATATGTGCAAAAATAGTTAACAAAACATTTACTATTTTTTACATTATGACATTATGAGTTATTTTTTATGAGTGGTTATTTTGATTATGAGCTTTTAAATTCTCATTTTTCAAATTTTCTACAATGAAAATATAAAGCTTTATAATTGAAGCAAACTACATGTTATAGTTTTTAAGCCTGCTACCTGCTTACTCACAAATCTAAGCAAATAGAGTATATTATAACTGCATTGTTTATTTTTATACACTCTACTAATAGGTCAATTTTATTAAGATATTCACATCAATTTTAGGAACATTCTGAAGTTAGAGCAATTAAGTGATAATAAACTGCTTTCACAAAACATACATTTTAAATAGTAGGATGCATAAATTTTAAGTCCACAGTTTAATGAACTTTTACATATATAAATGATTTCAGTCAAAATATAGAGCATTTCCAAAACACCTACATCAAGACATAGACCCTAAGTTTCATCTCAGAAAGTTCTTTTAACAGCTCTCCAGTCAATCACCACTCTCAGAACATTAAATCATGGTTTTACTATTTTCATAGTCATAGAAGTAGGAGTGATAGCTAACATTTATGCAACTCTTGCCATGTGCTTAAGGCTGTACTAGATGGTCTAAATCCAATATCTCAATGATACTCAATTTGATATTCAAATAAGGGAATGGAGAACCATTAATATTAATCAGGTTGCCCAAAGTGACAAAAATCGTTAATAATAAATAGAAAACAAATTATTTGATCTAGCTTTAAACTTGAAAACGTTTTCCATATTATATGGACTTTCATTAAATTAAACAATGGGCTTTAACTGCATTCTCTAAAAATGGCTTGACAAGTCACATTAGCAAGATGGCAGACTAGGAAGTCTCTAGCCACTTTTCTGCCCCAAAATCAACAATTTAATTACTATTCAGAAATGAAAAGAGCTCTGGAAGAGCTACATAGTACAATTAAAATGCTGCAGCAACCCAGTGGAAGAAAATGTTAGAAAAAATCTTATAGAAATTGGCCTAAGGAAAGAATTTATGAAGAAGACCCAAAGGCGATCACAGCAACAACAAAAATGGGACCTGATCAAATTAAAAAGCTTCTGCACAGCCAAGGAAACTATCACAAAAGCAAACAGATAACCTACAGAATGGGAGGAAATATTTGCATGTTACACATCCAATAAAGGGCTGATAACTAGAATCTATATAGAACTCAGGAAAATCAGCAAGAAAAAATCAAACAACTGTATCAAAAAGTGAGCAAACGATACGAACAGAAACTTTTCAAAAAAGAAGACAGACTAATGGCCAAAAACGTATGAAAAAATGCTTAACATCTCTAATTATCAGGGAAATGCAAATCAAAACCACAATGAGATATCACTTAACTCCAATGAGAATGGCTTTTATCACAAAGTCCCCCAAAAATAAATGTTGGCATGGATGTGGAGAGATAGGAACACTCATACACTGCTTATGGGACAGCAAACTAGTACAACCTCTGTGTAAAGCAATATAGAGATACCTCAAAAAGCTAAAAGTAAAACTACCATTTGATCCAAAAATCCCATTACTGGGCATCTA
>CAUYSK010091353.1:0-25530 GCA_963575035.1 Avahi laniger | reverse complement strand
TGATACTCGATGAATGTTACTACTACATGTGCATGTAAGTGTTGATCAGTTAATACCAATTTGATGGTGAGTACATGTGGTGCTTGTTTTTCCATTCTTGGGATACTTCACTTAGTAGAATGGGCTCCAGCTCTATCCAGGATAATACAAGAGGTGCTAGATCACCATTGTTTTTTGTGGCTGAGTAGAACTCTATGGTATACATATACCACATTTTATTAATCCACTCATGTATTGATGGGCACTTGGGTTGTTTTCACATCTTTGTGATTGTGAATTGTGGTGCTACAAACGTTCTATTGAGATGTCTTTTTTATAGAATGTCTCTTTTCCTTTGGATAGATGCCCAGTAATAGGATTACTGGATCGAATGGTAGTTCTACTTTTAGCTCTTTGAGGTATCTCCATATTACTTTCCGTAGAGGTTGTACTAGTTGGCAGTCCCACCAGCAGCAGTGTATGAGTGTTCCTATCTTTCTGCATCCTCACCAACATTTGTTGTTTTGGGACTTTTTGATAAAAGCTGTTCTCACTGGAGTTTTCTCGCTTTTAAAAAGAAAATTAAAAGGAGTAAAAAGAAAATCAATATTGCCAAATTTTTATATATCTAAATTTCCTAAAATTGTGCTTTTTGAAATTAGAAAAAAAAGGTAAACCTAATTAAAACCATGATTTTAATCAGTCAGTGCTCTAGATGCTTATACAAAAAAGGAAAGAAAGAATCTCTGCCATACAAAGGGAGGTCATTGCCCAGTTTTCTATTTGTGAAAGAGTTTGGATCTCTTAGCTAGCAACTGGGAGGTGAAGGAGTAATGAACTCAGTTTTTTTCATTTTCTTTTTTGCCCTTTAGGTAGGGAGACTGGTTTAATGCAAAACATGGATAGGCTTCTGTCTACTTTTCTTAATCTTGTTCCGAACCCTGCAAAAAAGGTTTTCTTCCAATTTTAATTGTCCCCAAGAATGTGAGACTGTTCTTTTTAAATGGGAGCCCAACCAAGTGCTGGCTCCCCACTGAATTTATTCCTGAAAAAAATAGAACAAGGATTATTTGTTCTTCATTTTAATGTTTGACCACATCTAATTTAACAGTAGCTATTTCTGTGGCTTTTAAAAAATTCTGTTTTTTTTTTTCTTTTGCTAAAAGTAAAATTCCAATTTCCCTGAAGGCTTGTAACTTGAAAGATTCTTGGATGTTGGCAGGTGACATGTTTATGGCTGAGAACATGGCGTCTAAATATCAGCTAAACCAGTCCAAGGCTACTGGAACTGGAGGGGATTATGTTTTAACCTTTCTGAGCCTCAGTTTTTTCAACTGTAAACTATCATACAATGTGGATAGAATGCAATCAGGCATGTTAAACTCTGAACTTAAATTTCCTTCGTATCTCTCCTTAGTATCCAACCTTATCCTTGAAATCCTGATTCAAGTACTTTTTCAATTTTATGAATGGAAAAGCTTCTGTTAATGAGTTCTTTCTTTCCTAAATGCATGTCTGTTTTGAACCATAGACTCAAATTATGAGCTAGATTGTCATCAGAACTTGATAGAACATATATTAAATAATTTCTTGGACTAGCAATGAAAATATACCTTTTCCATCTTTAAGTCTGTGATAGAATCTATAGTTATATCATGTTAAGTAAAAACCATAGAAACTTAGTAAAACTGCTGAACAAAGCCAATAACCTAGATGGACACCAATTTATATATAGAATTTCACTTGAAACAATCTGTACCTGCTTCACCCTCATGTGTAGTTTTACCTTAGACAGGGGGCTCTTGAATCAGCCTCTGACCGATCTGTCTCTGTGCTTTCCACACCTGTAGAGCCAACTTGCAAAGCTAATGCCCAGGTACCCAGCCATTGCACATCTCCTTCAGGCAATCTGTTAAGAGTGATTTTTCAAGACACATCCTTAGAAATTAAGGCTTTGCAGCTGCTTGGGAAATTTTCCTCTGATTTTTAAGTGGCAATGTAACTTCCAAATTTCCCAACTTTTTTTTAGGGAAATTCCCCAACCACATTACAGTATATACTGATCCAAGGTCAACTGGACAGCCACTTCACCACTAATTAATTTCAGCATTTCTGTTTCCTCAAAATGCATTTTGTAATTAGCTATCATGTCCTTCATCTAGTGAGAAGGTCTTATTATCTTTTTTGGTGTGTTTTGTTGAGATTCAATACCTTATCCTTTAATTAAAAAAACAAAACAAAACATTTTCCTCTAGTATTCTGTGAAACAGATCCTGGCAACATATAATTTTAATTTTCTATGCTAACCCAGACCTTTTGTGTACAGTCAAGGCATGACTCCTCTGTGAGATCTTTGCTGTACCCCTATACTCTCATCTGATTTGCCCCTTCTCTTTGGAGTACTAACTGGCCATGCAGATGTATAACTTTAGTTGGCTAATACCTGGACACATCAAATTAAAAAATAAAACATTTAGTAATCAAATAATGAATTAGCCACTCTCTATATCATTTTCTTATTAGATATAAAACTTACTTCTGAAATGGTTTTCTATTTTATGCCTATTTTCATGTGAACATAATTAGAAATTCTGAAGACATGATATCTTCCCAATTACCACAGGATTTGCACAAATATTCTCATCCCCAAGGCATATTCTCAGAGTTAGTCAGTTCCAAGTAAGTTAATTCACAGTGGATACTTGTGAGGTGTCACAAACAATGACTTCCTTTTTCTTTCCTTTACTTTAAATACTGGGAGTGTTGACAACGTTGACTGGGGTATAGAAGTTGAAAATTTGATTGATGATACAATCTAATTATCCTTTCTTACTCTATTCCTATTAATGAGATGTTTACAGAAAATTTCTAGGAATTTGTCTCAGGGAGAAAAGAAAACGAAATCTATTAATGAGGGGTTTTATCAAATGTTTCCCTTATCAATTGTTAGTAAATCATAGCAACTAAAAGCCCAGGCTTGCTCATCAGATTTTGAATGTGTCAATATGCACAGTCATGCCTGAAGGACTCTGAGAATCACCTTTGACCATAGCTTTTGGTCAGACTAATTATTTACATTATTTTGCATGGTAGCATCATAAAAAAGATCTTTCTTGGCTTATATTTGTCACAGTCTGTGTAAACAATGTGTGCTCCCAATATTACCCCAAATAAGAGATTCCTTTTAATCATTTTGTGACCACTGGGTAGACAACGTTATCAACCTTTAATAATGACACCTTAGAAGAGCAAGATATATTTTCATAAGAAAATATTTCTTCCCTCACTGATCCATTACCCAAAGAATCTCCTATGTATCTCATACAGACTCAAGAAGGAGTCAAATTTTGAACTGTGGTGTTTGATGAATTCATAGGAAACTCTTTGTTCACACTAAAAGTAATTTTCTAACAAATATATAAAAAGAATAAGGACTAACTGATATTTAAATAGCATATCAACTTTTCAAAATTGTTTTTCTACTCAGTGTACTTTCTAAATCCTCACAATGATTAGAGGGAGATAAATGTTGGTATTCCCATTATAAAAATAAGAAACCAAGAGATAATAACTGGTTTGCATAAGATAATAGTTATTAATGTTTTCTGAGTCATAGATTCTTTTAAGAATTTGATTATAACTATACTCCCTCTCCCTCATAAAATGTATACAGAAACATATAAACATTGTTTATGTTCAGGTTAATAACCTCTAGCCTAGATAATAAGTATTAATTAGTCTAGCCAGAACTAGAGCCCCGTTAACATGGCTATCAAATCTATTTTCTTTTTCCTGCTCCATGTCCTGTCCTACCTATTAATTAGAGCAGAGATATGATTTTATTATTCTCTTTGTCTCAATGTTGTGTTAAGATTAAGTGTTTTTTCTTTAAAAAACTACTGCATATTTCCCTTTTCTATTCAATATGCTACTGAGACATATAAAACTTCTGAAAATTAATTCTTCTTATTTTCTCTTCTATATGATTTCTACTAAGGTTTCTTTTTTCAATGTTACTTTCCTAATCCCTATGGGACATGGAGACAGCATATGCTGGTATTATGGTTTCAGGCTGTACAACTTGTGCTTCACACATCAAAGAATGGGAACTTAGTAAGCTGTGCCTTATTTTCCTGTTCTGCCACCAAAAAGCAATGTATTAATTTGGTTTCCAAATTTTATTTTTATTACTTCAATATTAACATGTGGGTTAGAGTCCATGTGAGTTATGACAATTTATTTTGTGTTGCCCTCAGTTGTTTTTAAGCTTTGAAAAAGGAACAGAGAGAGAAAAGACTAGAATGACAGTGCATCACACACTCTTAAAAAAAAACCTTACTCAGAAACATGTCTCTCTTTTGTTACCTAATTGCTTTTCTTTCTTGCTTTTGTATATTTTATTTTCTATTTTTATGTAATACTCTCAAACATAGAATAACATCTTTTTCTATGTCTTTTTTCCCCTAAAATAAAACTTTATTAAAAAATTAATCCAGGGCTTTTATTTTTTATAGTTTACTGTTTATCATTTTTATCACTAGATTTTAAATGAAGGCGAGTCTGTGAATTAGAAAAGCTACAAACCCTTTTATATCGAGTACTTAAACACAATCATTATAATTAATTTCAATATAGAGTTGAGTATTCTATCATTCCTCTTAGCAATTTTAGTTGAGAGATGCACAATGCCATAGAATTGAGTATACATTTTTTTTATTGGATAATTGACTGTCTGTTCTGTTCTGTTTTTCTTTCGAGGAAGGCTAGGAATGTAGTAGCTGTCTACTGCTCACAACCTGTAATTAAGACCCTGTTTCATCACAGTTAATGCCGAGTGAGGAGTTCCACATGTTGCCTGCCCAACAGCAGAATTTGAACTGTGCTAAATCCAATGGTCCTTCTTTCATCCTCTTGGGGGAAAAGACATGACCTTCATTTAATGATGCAGTTGACATTTTTCTCGTCATACTTACTATATCATTGCTACCTCCTGTAGGTATCCTGAGGAATTATCAGTCAATGCAAGCAATCTGGAGATGTGGCTAGGGCCAGACAGAAGGAAGAACTTGAGGAGAAATGGGAGGTGAGGATACAAGATAGAAGCCACCCATTAGGAAACAGAAGTGAGTGAAAGGAAAGGAGTAGCACAGAAATGGAGTCAACAGCAGTTGACTTAACTGGCCTTTTATAACTAGTCTAGTCTGGAATTTATCAGTTTAGTTTTGGGGTCTTGCTTTCCATTCATTTTTCTCATTAGCTCTATCTTTCCCCTTTTTCTTCCATGTTGTTCCTTCTATCTGTCTGTCTCTTTCTACCTCTCTTCTGCTTATTCAATTTTCTGTTTGTCTTGGAATTTTATTCTTTTTTCTCCTACTTCCTGTCTACTAATACCTAGATTTAAATAGATCACCCCTAATTAGTAATTCCCTGTGGTCTGTGGAACTCTTTCCTCACTCATAATTTTTATGGCCTTTACAAAAAGACCCAGCAAAACACAGAAAATGGCCTTGTGCAGCTCTAATTAGTCTAGGTTACAAAAGTTGTCTATGTTAGTGAAAATGTATTAGAGCATGCACAGCAAATAAGGGAGAAGTCACTCAAAGCTACCAGGTGTAAGTAATAAGGTATCTGCAATAATTAACATAAAAATCTGTTAAAAGTCTCAAATAGAAGTCTATTTTTCTTATGTGACGAGATTAGTGGTTGACATTTTCTGTCATTGGTTAGCTGTTTAATGATATCAAAGTCAGTAAGTATTTCTGCAATTCTTCTGGCCTTTCATGAATGACTGTTGCCTTATAGTCCCAAGATTGCTGCCTCAGCTCCAGGCATGATGTTCATATTAAAGACAGAAAGGAACAGGAAGAAGGAAAAGGGGCTATGACATCCATCTGTCCCTTTCACTAGGAAAACCAAAAGCCTTCCCTGAAACCCTCAGCAAACTTCTGTTTTCGTCTCTTTGGCCACATCATTGGTTAGTTCTGCATCTCATGATCACCTCTACCTACAGTGGATGAGAAAAAAAGGATTGTTTAGCTGTCCCAGCCTTCATAGTGGATGTGTCATGGGAAGGAGCCTGAGAAGATAAGATAACTGATAAATAGTGTCGGCACATTCCTTTACTAGAAAATAAGTGCAGAATAGTTGAGCGCACGTGCGCACGTGCGCACGCGCGCACACACACACACACACACACACACACACACACATACACATGCAAGATAGCAGGATAAAGCAAATGACAACCCAAAGAAAGAAACCATGGCGTGATACTTTACTCATGCTCAATATTGTTCCTGTGTGAAAATTTATCCTGTATATCATCTCTCCTTCTCTAAATAGTGAATTGGAATTCTTCACTTCCCAGCTGCTGACTTTGTCTGGCTATAAGTATTTAATAAAAGCTTAAAGATGAAGACAAGCTAATTATGACTTGGAGAGGATCAACAAAATTTCCAACTGAACTACCATAAATTATTCTAGAAATCTTGGGTCTTCTCTGATTTCCCTGGACAACCTACCTAAAGAGTTCCTTAAAAATGAGTCTAATTATCTTATTAACTTTCTCTTTCTTCAACCTCATTTTTTTTTTGTTTTTTAGTTTCCTTTTCAGTAGAGAGAATGAAAAATGTGTTACTACCCACATGCTTTGTTTCCCATTCTCCTACACTAAAGAATAAATTCTGATATATTCAAAAATTCTGGTGAAGCAGTGACTCATATGACTGATATGAAGAACTCATTTGATTCTTTTAACAGTTAACAGGAAATCTGGGTAGGCATTAGGCAGTTCCACAAGTCCTCAAATCTATTTATTATTATTCAGCTAGAAAAGACAGGCAATGTGTCTCTCTGAGAGCAACTAGGGAAACATCTGAGGAGAGTTTTCTGAGTACTTATGCTTTAGTTTGCATAGTTCTCATGCTTAGTAACAAGTTTCATTTGCTTTAGTTTGTGGCTTTCTGATTCTGTAAGGAACAAATTGATGAATTATAGGTCTACAGTGAAGGGTAATCATTTGTTAACTTAAGTAAGGTGTCTTGCCTTGATTGCAGTGTTCAGTATTGAATATATTCACTGAACCTCAGATCCAGTCGTTGAAATGTAAATTGTGTGAAATGTTTGTGAATTTGTAAAAGTCAGATACACTATTGAAAGTCATGGGTTGAGAACTGAAGGCAATGAGTTTTAGTTTCAATGAACACTTTTCAGGCTTGTTAGTAGAGAAGTGAACATGATGTTTTTGTATGCCTACTATGTGTCAGGCAAAATAACTCTGTAAGGTAGTTATTTTCCATTTTCATTTTAAAAGATGAAACATTAAAGCTCAGAGGGGCCAAGTAATTTGCTTAAGTTCACACAAGTGGGAATGAGAGTATTCAGTACGTTTTCCCTTTGTTTCTTGTTATGTTCCATAATTTAAATGTATTCGAGTTTATTCTTTCAGAGATATCTGGATTTTATATTTTATAAAATGAAGTATCATGGAACTTTTATGTGTCTGTAACAGAAGTCCCTAGATATACATAAGGGTGGTACTTTATTTCTTCCACAACCTGCTGAGATATTCAGTTTTCTCCTAGAACTGTTGTATACCTAACATTACTTCCCCTGAAACCATCCCACAGCTCATGATGACACTTAAGTGAAAAGCTATACAAGATTCCCCTTGACATCCTTACATACAATCTATAAACACACTTACCCTTCACTGATTATGAATTAACTGGTGCTACAGCTTTGCTGTCACAGCTGATGAGAACCTAAAATTAGTGCTCCCAGGTGTGTTTTGGTAGGCAGAGAGGGCAGGTACACTGTGGGAGCCCTTCCCAATACCCGACTGCACCTTCTTGAGATTAGAAAATTAACAGCCTATGATGCTGTAGAAATGCCAGACAAGTTCCATGGAGCTAGAAAAAGGGGAGGCAAGGCAGCAACTTATGCCTGTGCTGTCCTTGCTTTAAAACATTCTGGTCCCCTGTTTCATCAGGAAAACTTTTCTGGAAATCCATTGTTATGCCTCTGTAGTTGGCCTTAGCCCCATTCTGAGTGGTATACTGTGCGCTGGACCGACTGAGATCTTGTATAGTGAAATATCATTCTCTGGCTTTGCGAGTAAAGTACATTATCTTCTCAAGCTCAGTATAGGAGACACTTGGTGATTTTCTTCATTCACAGTTACTCTCACGTCCCAGTGAAGTGAGAGCATTACTCCTATCTGCTTTGTTTGTCTTAGCCTTTATATAGGGGATTAAGTGGTTTTCCCATTATCTGGAGAACAAGCAGAAGGAAATGCTTATATTGCAACACAATTCACAAACACAAAGATATGGAATCAACCCAAGTACCCATCAATTCATGAGTGGATTAATAAAATTTGGTATACGTATACCATGGAGTACTACTCAACCATAAAAAAATAATTAATACTTTCTGCAACAATCTGGACGGAATTGGAGACCATTCACCTAAGTGAAATGTCACAAGAATGGAAAAAGAAACACCCACATGTACTCACTATTAAATTGCAACTAACTGATCAGCACTCATGTGCAAAGATGGAAGAAAAACTCAAAGAAAATCAAGCAGGTGTGGGGGGGGAGAAGGGTATGGGAGGAATCATACCTAATGAGTACAATGTACACTATCTTGGTGATGGGCACACTTATAACTTTGACTAGAGCTGTACAAAAGCAATCCATGTAACCAAAACATTTATACCCCCCAATATTCTAAAATTTTAAAAAAAGAGAGAAAGAGATCACAAATAAATAAAAGAAAACTTAATTAGGAAAGAGATAAGATATGGTGCTCATTCTCACTGACAATGCTCTTCTTGCTTTGCGGCAGGAATGGGATTATTCTAAAATGCCTCTATGCCTATTTTTCCCTTTCTTGAAATGCCCAGGAAGACAAGCAAATATGTATTTAGCCAAATTATATAAATTGTTATTATTTCATCAACACAGTTGTTCCTCTTGACATTTTTAAAGTGTCTTTTTGTAGTTGTTATTGGATGCAATGCTCATAACTCTCTAGTAAATAAGAAGAGGTTTGTACACCCTCTTCATAGGTAAGATCTTTGAAGTACGGTGTAATGAAATATGCATGGAGAATAATGAGGCACCTGGCTAGTCTCATCTATGTGGAACAACTTAATAGATGGAGTCACTCTTTCCTTGAACATATATGTATTGTGTCCAAAATATGCCAGACACTGTTCAAGGAGATGTGGATAAAAAGATAAATAAGATTATAAGGTACCCTAACCTCATGAAACCCAAAAACTAATAGCAGGAATCATGTAAACAATTAATAACAGTACAATATTGAAAGTATTGTAATAAATGAGTGTAAGCAGGGCTATGGGTCCTTTTAATGAATGGGCTTAGGAGTTAAGCTTTCCACTCCATAACACTCTATGTGAAGCTGTGTGTGCGTGTGTGTGTATACACCACATGTACGTTGTATATGTGTATTCTTTTTTTTTTTTCTTGAGAGAAAGTCCAAGTACCGTAAGTATAAGTTGTTATTAGAAATCAGGGTAAGGTATTAAGAAAGCCTTATGGGCAGAGGTCTAGAAATTTATAAACACTGCCTTGTCCCAATTTCATCTTTCTCATGAAGTGGCCAAGGCAGAATTACCTAGGATTCTAATGCCTAATGTAGAGTTTTCTGGGAAAAATGCCCGGATATTTGTCTTGGGACCCAATCCAAACCAGGACTTTGTCCCCCTCTAGGGCCCAATCACACCCCAGCTATCCCTTGAATAAACCTGGTGAAACAATGTCCTAAATTCTTTCAGATGAAATTAGCCACTCCTCCTTCTTTACTACAGAAGTTTACATGGGAGATGGTGAGAGAGACAGCTGACACTTTACCTATTGGCAATCAAATGTAAGCAAGGGAGTGGTGCTCAGAAATCATTTGAACAAGCTGAGATTTAAACTGTACATAAGTATTCACCAAAGAAACAGCAGCACAGAATGTCTTTGGAGATAATCAGGTGGTACAATTTCCCCTGCCACAAAGTAACTATTCTTCAAGCGGTATCTACAAGCTTAATCTATTTATACCTTAATACATGGAATGCAATATTAATCCTAGAACAAGATGAGATCAATAGTTGACTTATTTTTCAACCAGTTAGCCTTTCCATTTGAATCTGGTTATTGGATTTAGAAATCAATCACCAGACTGGTTTCTGAGGTAACACGACATAAACAAGATACGTTTAAGTAGAGGGAGTGGGTCAGCTGTAGTGCCGGTGAGTCAGTGGATGACACTGAAGAGTGGTGTGAAGGTCATTGATGAATCAGTCAGTGCTGTAGGCTGCAAACAAAAGAAAACAACTCTGGTTAATTTAAGCAGAAACAGCGACAACCAGCCCCAGCTAAGAAGGAAGGGAGGCAGCGCAGCAGCGAGCCCAGCTAAGGTCATGCCACGTAAAGTCTGCTTAGAGAGCTACCACTGACACCTGGCCGCTGGACAGTACGCACGTCTGTCCCTTCACTGTGCCATGTCCACCGCCAGCACCACGAAGTCTTGCTCTTTGAGATCCTTCTGTCTTTGTGTCCCTACCTTCAGACTCAAAGTCCTGGGCAGGGATTGATGGAGTTTCTCTGACTGCCAGAGAAAAAGAGGAGGGAATGCTTGGACACTCTTGTTTTTGTAGCAAGAGGAAGGGTCTTGTCTGAACCAAAATGTGTGCATTGAGGCATATCCTTGCAAAAGACAAAGAATTCAGGTATTGATCGATCAGAAAAACCCCACAGATAGACATCTGCTGCAGTTGGGAAGCCTTTTTTTTTCTTCTTGAAATATCAAATGTGTTTCTCTCCTGTATATTGGCCAAACTCAGGAGGAGGTAAGGAATCTGATATTCTATTCAGTATAGGAACAGATTAGCTTTTTAATAGGCCCGGTGATTCTCAAAGAACTTTTCACAGACTTGAAGTATGGTGACAAGTGGCAATGATGGAAGCTGAAACTGCTTGATACAGTCCATAAGTGGGTCAGCCAATCTGCCGCTGATGGAATTGTGACCTAGGAAAATTCACTTCATTTTGATCATCCTCAGTATTTTCACCAAATAAATGTGGGGGAGATTTCCAACTGCCTACAGATATCCTCATACAAGTATTCATATATTCATCAAATATTTATTTTTACTTTCTCCATGCTAGTCTGTATTCTAGGCGGTAGTAGGTAACAGCAACAGGCAAGTATAAGCAGGTTTCTGCTTTCACAGAGCTTGGACTACACAGATACTGAACTTGAGGGAGAATCAGACAGGGAGAGTGAGAATCAATAATTCTGTTTCAGATGTACTGAATTTGAAATGACTATTCAGCAACCACATAGGGATGTCAAAGGAAAAGAAAGGACTGAAAATATAATGTCCACTTTTATAAGAATATTGTGTGGTATTTAAAGACATAAAATGGAATGAGTTCATCCAAGTTTGGGCCCAAATTGAGAAGAGAAGACGACTGAAAACCTAGTCCTGGAGTACCCTAGTATTTAGAGATTTTTTTTTTTATTTCAGCATATTATTGAGATATAGATGTTTAGGTTAAGTATGTTGCCCTTGCCCCCCTCCCCCCCAAGTCAGAGCTTCAAGCGTGTCCATCCCCCAAATGGTGCGCATCACACTCATTATATGTGCATATACCCATCCCTTCCTCCCCCCTCCCACCTGGCCGACACCCAATAAATGTTATTCTTATATATGCACTTAGGTGTTGATCAGTGAAACCAATTTGCTGGTGAGAACCTGTGGTGCTTATTTTTCCATTCTTGGGATACTTCACTTAGTAGAATGTGTTCCAGCTGTATCCAGGAGAATACAAAAGATGTTATATCACCATTGTTTCTTAAAGCTGAATAGTACCCCATGGTATACATATACTACATTTTATTAATCCACTCATGTATTGATAGACACTTGGGTTGTTTCTACATCTTTGCAATTGTGAATTGTGCTGCTATAAACATTCTGGTGCAGGTTTTTTATAAGAGAAACCATTGAAATAAATTTAGAAATGAGACTCCTGTGATACAGGAGGAAATGTGGAAGCTTAAGAAGAAAGTGATTCAAATCTATCCAGTGGACTGTTGGATAATAATCCAACTCTTTGGCATGCACTCTTTCAGTCAAGTGACAATGATGGGAACCCAGTTGAAGAGAATTGGGGAGAAAATGGAAGATGAGAATGTAAAGACACAAAATATGTTCAATTTTTTCTGGAAATATTGTTAAATCACTGGTGCTAGATGCTGTTGTCATTATCCCAGATCTCTTATTATCTGACTTTGTGTTATGGGATGAAGATTCAAAGTCCTCGGAGAAAACAATGTATTAGTTGAATCAAGGTCACATGTCTTTGCACTGAACCAGACAAGAAAGGGTGAAGTTCCATAATGGGAGTGGAAACTTAGTTCCCAAAAAGGCTCACACAATGGGGGATTATCTAAATTAAAGCAGGGTATGCAGATGTGTGTTCCCCCAAAGTTAACAGAGTTCACCATTCTCTCCATCATATCCCTTGCACCCACATGATCTCCCCTTCCAAATACAAATGCTGTCATTTTCACCATCATTCCTTCTCATCTGGTCTACTATTTTTTCCTCCTCCATCCTCTATCTGTTATAAACCATTACTGTCAGATGAGTTTTTATCTATATTTCTGATACTATCACCTCCTGCTAGAAAATGTGCACTTTCTCCTCACTGTCTATAATCAAGTCCAAACTCCATAGTCTACAATCTAAGACATTTCACAATAAGATATGTCCATTCTTTTCTATTCTTATTTGCTGACATATTTTTAAGCATCTTTTGATTCAAGGAGACTGAATTAATGTTTAACGTGTGTTTTTGTTTTGCATAATGCTATTTATTTATTTTTTTTTCATGAAATGGCCTCCTTATCTCTCTCTCTACCTTTTTGGTCAATCTTCCAGAATTCTACTCTGGAGGAAATCATCTATTATTTTTCATGATGTATATAGAATGTTATTTAGCTATTTGTTATATGTATATGTGTATATGTGATATATTATATATAGAGGAGGATGGGAGAGTGCTACTTTCTAAGTTGCATTTTAGTTTTTGTATTATCTGGAAAAAAAATTATTGTTGCTTGAACTTTCTGTGCATTCTAGCCCCGTAGAAAACTCAAGTCCTTCCCAAACTCCCTAAGATTTTTAGGTTTTTCCAGCAGGCTTACAGTTCTTGGTCATTTCTGCCTCTAGAGTCCTGAAAGCTGTCTTTTTTTATAAATATTAATAACATGTAATTCTAATGTGAAAGTTGGTTCCTTCTCATTTTCCACAGGAATCAATCAGTCAATGAATCAAAACACTAAGAAACAACACCCCCAAAACAACAACAAAAACTCACTGAAGATGTGGCAGGTCACAAAGAGGGTTCTAATTTCCCCAAGAAACAGACTCAATTTAAGATTATATATTAGGCATTCTTATGCTTAAATATTATTTTGGATGCACAACTAAAAGTTGCTAACTAATTTCCTCCTTATGTGGCAACCACCTTTCTACTGCCTTCTAAGTGTGCCACTTCCTTTTGTTCTTTTTAATTTTATGCTTAGTTACTCAGGCTTCTAAAACACTTAGGATTTAGGGCTCATCCTCTGTACAAAGTGCCTATGAAGACACATTTTCGAAAACAGTTCTCTTCTCAAAAGAAACTATTAAGTGGCAGCTGTTAAGAGTTTCCTTTTTACTGTGTTAGGTTGTTGTAACTCTCTTATCTCTCTTACTAGGCAGCAAATTTCCCAGAAAGTAGAGACAGAATTATACTTATGTGTTCCATGGAGTCAAGCACAGTGTTAGATATACAGTAGGCATGGAAGAAATATGTGTTGAATGAGTGAATGGTTGATACTGAGTGTTTCTTCTAGGTATAAGTTTTATTTTTTCCTATTTCTTCAAATAATTTATTCTAAACTCTCAAAAGTGCATGTGAATACATCTATTCATTATTCATAAGTGCTGAAATAATATAAGTGGTTAAATAAATATTTATTTAAAAGGAGTGAACAGAGACTCTAGATCCCAATGTATAGGCTGTCAGGTTGTGTTGAGGTCAGAGTCGGGAACATTTCTGTTGGAACCAATCTGGTAGTTGATCTTTGCATTAGTTTCTCTTTGCTATCACTACAACGTTTAGATGAAAGACTATCAGAAATCTTTAGGCTTAAGGATAAATAGGTGAAATCCCATAGCATTTATGCAGAAGCTGCTTCCATCAGGGCATTTCAGGTCCAGCCCATGGGAGAGTATCGCCTCCTTCGGGAAGGCAGTGTCCTGTGTTCCATGTATAGCTCCACAGCACTTAGGTATTCAACAGATTTTTGTTAAAGTGAATTGATTGAATTGAGAAGTTTCTCTAAACCTCTTGGTATTGACTTTCATCTCTGTTCCATTTTAGAAATGGCTAAATCTTTTATGTTCTCCAGAGACCAAAACACATATCTGATGTTTCAAAACAAAGGCTTTTTTTCTACCTTCGATATTGAAAAATAGAAACAAAATCAAATGAAAATAAACCAAATCTATAAAGATGAAATAGTGAAATATCCCTTTTTAGATGAATCAACCAAAACGATACTCTAAAGACCAAGATATTTAATCAAATAAATAAATCAAATGCTAAGTTAAATTAAAGCTCATCAAAGAGAAATCATTTTTCATTATTTCATTTTTCATTATTCTTTAACCAGAATAAAATATTAAACCATATGTCAAAAATGGGAATGTTTTATCTTAGTGTAACATAACAGTACTTCTCAAAATGTGATCTGCATGAGGAAGAGTCCAGGAAGGGAGAGCTACGAGGCGTCAAAACAGAGGAACTATTTAGCCAGAGTAATGCCTATGATGGAGAGGCAGATACTCAAAAGTGAATACAGTGTATTGTCTTGAGACATACTAATAAGATCATGCAAATAGAAGATTAATTTATAAAACAGAATTAACTTTACTCTGGTTACTCAAACAGATAACAGAGATATTTTAGAAATGTTTTACTTCCTCCACCTCACCCCCCAAAATTGATATGTTTAATAACATTATGATGCCTAAAATGTATAGGAAAGCCCATGGAGTTCATTGTTGGCCAGGTGGATTTTTGGTTTTGTTTTGTTTTTGTTGTTCTGTTTCTGAGAGAGGATCTCACTATGTTTCCTTAACTGTATTAAAACTCCTGGGTTTAAGCAATCATCTTGCCTCAGCCTCCTAAGCAGCTGGGACTACAGGTGTGAGCCACCAAATTGGCTCAACTGGGTTGACTTGAATCCCAGATATACTGCCTGAGTAACACAAGGCAAATCAACCCACCCTAGGCTGAAATTTAACTCCTTAATTTCTGAAATAAGGAGAGCAGTGTATTCTTCAAAGGTGTGTTGTAAGGATTATTTGATTTAATTTACAGATTATCTAGAACAGGTGTTGGTAACTTTTTTCTGTGAAGGGCCAGATAGTAAATATTTTAGCCTTTGCTGGCCCCATGGTCTCTGTTGCAACTATTCGATCCAGCCATTGTAGTGCAAAAGCAGTCATGATCAATATGTAAATAAACCTCCATGACTGTATTCTAATAAAAGTTTATTTACAAAAACAGGTGATGACCCACGTTTTCCCTATGGGCCATGGTTAGCCAACTCACGATCTTAAGCAACAGCTAGTATGTCGGCAATGCTCATAAATAAACTAAATATAAAAATCACTCAGCACAGTGCCTGCCACATAAGTAATTTTGAATAAATGCACTGAGTCAATCAATCAGTCTAGAAATCAAGAAATGAATATGGCCTAGTGAGTATAATTACCATCCCCAATCTCACCACTTAATATTTTACTACTTTACATGTCATTTTTTGCTGTTTTTATGAGATCATTTGACAGTTCCTACTGATGTCCCAGATACAAGAAGGTAATTGTACTTATGCAGTCAGAAATTTTCTTAAATACTTTTCTTAAAACATTCTAAAAACAACTGGCTTAAGATACGACATTTAGGAAACTCAGTGGTTACAATTGGAGTAAATCTCCTATAACTTTCTTTCCTAAACAACATCCCATGGATGACTGTGTTCTAGGAGATATTAATAAGATTCTATGGTAAAGTATTTTTGAGAAATTTTGTTTTAAACAAGACTAAACAAATTCCTTTATTTTAGAAATTCCCATGGCCTTTGATATTAAAGAGGGATGGAGGAATACATTCTGCACAGTTTCCCAAATATTATTTAACTAGAAATTGTTTTTAGCATATCCATTATCATCTTACAAAATATAGTCTTTGGAAAATACTATCTGGGAAACACTACTCTGTAACATAAATCAAATTTTGGTATATTCGAAATAAATGGTATGAACGGACTCCTCAGACAAATAACGTGGCAAACCCAAGGGGAAAATGCTAACAATGTACTGTTAAAATTTTAATTTTTCATTCAATCCTTTCTTCGCTTATTCAATAATTGTTTATTGTTCATTCCATGCTATTCAAGGTAGAACCTTATTCCTATTAAACAGTTAATGGCGGCTTGATGAATAGAAAGTTTAGAGGTTCTAAAATAAATGGCTAAAATCTCAAACTCTTTGTTTCGCATCTATAACAATCTTCCTGAGTTTCATAGGAAGATAAACTTTTATTTCCAAAAGGAACTTCAAAGTTATATGAAGATAAAAAAAGAGCTACAGTGAGTGAACTGGAGTAATATTTGGCAATAGCCTGCCAGAGAGCTCATCTGAATTAGAAAGAACTCTGATAACAGATTTCTTACAGTTTAGGTCCATAGAAGCTTGAAATAGGGTTGGAGGAGCCTAGTTGAAACTAATACTCTTGCATTAGAATCATTTTCAAAATTTGATAATGAATTTTATTTAAGTAGAGATGAGGAAGATGAATCATTTTCAGGCAACCCTCTGTGTATCTAAGGGCACTATGCTCTTTTGACTGCTCTCAGAAAAACACCAGAAAACACAAAGGCACTATTTCAACTAAGCAATTGCTATGAATTCAGCATCACCAATCACAAATATTTTTATCATGTGGCTCTCCTGTAATGTTGGTACCAGAAAAGTACTCAAATTGTTTTATGGCCATTGTGAGGCAGAGAACGCTGACTTCTTTTTACTTCCTCCTCATCCCTCAACATACACACACACACACACACACAGATTAATTTTTCAGAATTTGTTTTAGTATAAGGATTGTCTTGACTATAATTTTGTTCTTTCTTATACAAAATCATTCTGAGAGAATACTTTCTATAGGATCATTGGTACAAGAAGTTGGATTTATACAGTCTTTCAACAAATCATATGTACATTTAGTAACTTCATTATATTATTATATGTTATATATATATTTAGTAATCTGTGTGTCTACAGTGTTTGATGCTAAGGGTGCTGCAGCATTCACTTAAAGTCTGTTTTTCAAAGTAAACTGGAATTGGTGACTAAGACAACCTAACCCAACATTAGCAGTGTTAGCCATTCTTTGATTAATTTGAATTACAGAGAAGCAATACAAAAAAAAAGGACCTTCCCCAAAACACTTGTAGATGATCTGAATTATAAGCCAGACATGATGAATATATATGATTGCCTAATATTATATTAAGTAATTTCTTGAAGATTTGGAGCAATATGTAGACCTATCTTAACTTCAAATCTTGGATAGAAAACTCTAAATTCCCCTAGGAAATAATTGAACAGGACTATGTGGAGAGTGAGACTTCACATTTACATTTAAAATTGTGATTTCTGTGACCTGGCCTTCCTAGAGGTTGGGGAGGATCTTTCTATCCAACTCAGTGGGTACCTCAAAATGATTTAAATGCAGGCAAGAGAAGGATTTTGTCAGAAAGCACAACTGGCCAAATCCATACAGACACTATTTTTGTTCTCTTCCTAATTTGGTAAATAATAAATAATACCATTCCAGAATCTATCATTATCAATATTAGTATCAGATGTTAAATGCAAATGGTCCAAGTCAGAGCACATATTTCTCATTATTTTTTCAGTCTACAACCCTTGAAAACTGGGTATCCATTGTAGTTACATGCTTTTTTATGAGGTATGAATAGAGAAGACAAAATATTAAGAAATATCTAGGAAAGAACCTGAAATGAATTGATGGAATTAATGACAGAAATACAAAATGAATTGTGAAAAAGGAAAGAAACTTAATCTTAATAAGCACAGCACAGCCAGTATAATTAAATAGCAGCTATGGGTTCGTTTAATTATTTTTCCCAAATGGCACTATCATTATACATAACCAAGAAATAACTTTTCTGTATTTATTTGGCAAAGTAGCAAAAAACGAATTGAAACTTACATTATCAATTGCAAAAATGGCATTACAGTGGATTGGAAGTAATTTGAGATTACACCTAATAGAACAAAGCACACTCCAAATTAATGTATAGTACTACGAGGAAATAAATGAATTCTTTACTCTTAAGTCTTTTGTTTTAAAGAGAACCTTTAGTGATGAAAGCCAAATAATTATCCTTAAGACCATGAAATGAATCAAAGTAGCCATAAATGGTGTTCATGATTACAAGAAAAAGATTTTCTTCTCTTTGAATCGTTCTCCTTTTATGCTGGGCAGGTAGAGTCCTATTGTATGACATAGAGCCTCTTGGGTTGTTTTCTTGCCATAACTTTGACATATCTATTCTCCTTTGTCTGTTTTCATCTTTTACACTGGACTCTTTTCTCTTTACATCCACTTCCGAGGCTGCTCCCTGAATGCCTGCTTCCCACTGTTTATAAGTGAGTGTGTGCTACAACTTGTAAACAAGGAACTGCTATTAGCCAATTCATTAATTAAGATCCTGTCTGACGTTCTCATGTGAAAGATAATAATTTGTTAGCTTAACTAAAACCTTCTTCCTTCCTGAGAAATGCCATTCTGAGAAAATATTGATTGAGAGTGGACCCCTGCTAGGTAATATATGTACAATTTACACATACTTGAGGATGTTCAAGTGCACTATTTCTTTTTTGATAGTCAGTAATGACTATAATAAACAAAAATGATCTCATTTTAAATAAGCAGAAGTTTTTAGTTGACAATGGAGGCCTAATTTACAAATATACCAATAATTATTTCTGAGTTAGGGGATATTAGCCCAAGTTGGAACAGGCACCAGTGTATACCCTTATACTATGTATTATTTTACTGTTCCAAAACAAAAGTCTTGGTCCATGTAACTCCCTACATATGAAATGCTATTCTCTTGGCTTATCCAAACTGGAATAATAATTTAAAGCAATCATAGGTTCTATCATCTCAATCTCACGTTCTGGCTAGAAGTTCTAGTAAATATGTACTTCTTGCCTTGTTTTCTTGACTACCTTTATTCATAGCTAGTGAGTAGAAAATATATCATTTCATTCCAACTATATCTGATTTTAAAGCAGTGGGGTAAACAAGCATGGCTCGGTGTCTGTACCCTCAGGTGGCACTGTTATGTGACCTTTCAGGGATGCCTCAAACATTCAATCCTTGGCACTTTGTTCCTCTTCAAGTGCTGTGTTCTTGACTTCCAAGCTCTAGACTTGTTTATCCTAATCATCCGGTCTCAATCTCTGCTTTTTGCCTTTGCTTTTAATTTAGCTCTTGATTGTATGTTATTTTTCATTGTCCAGTTTTTTGTTTTTTTCAATCTAGGGCTATCACTTGACAAATTGAACTCTACTACATACCCTGGGAGAGATGGGCCAGACCTGTCCTTCTTGCCCATACTGTGTGGCAACTGTGGTGGATGAAAGACAACTGAATTTTGAGTTATAAAGTATGAGTTGTAGGATCAATTTTAATTTCTACTACATGTGCAACCTTGGGCAAGGCATAATCATTCTGAGCATCTGTGTTCCCTAAGCCTGTGACCTATCTCAATACCCTATGTGTGGAGTCTTTTTATAGATACTATTTGTTAGAAATAATATGGTGATGTGTTTCCATGATATTCTAGATGTATTTTGTGTCATGTATAAATCTACTGTCAGAGATGCTGGATCTCAGAAATGCAGCTGGTACGGAAGGAAGGGGCTGGGCACATATGGAATAGGATAGGCACCTAAATGAAATATAGGGATAGTTCCCAAGGTGAAGATCAGAGTGGATATTTGACTGTTCAATATCATAATATAGAGAGCATACAAAATGGGATAAGGAACTCACATTAAGTTTCAGCCAGACTGTACGCCTTTGAGCCAGCATCCACATGTGTATCTAAGGAAGGCCAAGCTGATTAGCGGGGCATGGAGGTAACACTCTATGCATTATGCAATACTTGTAGTCATCAGTGACAGCTCGACACTGTTAGTTAAGAGATCATTATCTCTACAGAGCAACCTAGCCATGAACTGATGATAGGAGAGTAGAGTAGACCTAAGGGGTTGAGAGGATATTGGTATATATTTCAGCTGGGCTCCAGCTATATCTTCAGTTCCCCAGAAAGCCAAAGCAGAAGTACACTTGTATAGATTAGGCCAACATGAGAGATATGTTCTAACATTTTGACCAAATAAGCTCACTGCTCCACATGCATATCTAGGACAGAGCTTCTGTATCTGAATCAAATGTTAGCTTCCAGTGAAACTAAGTGGCTTCTAAGGAAGTTTGTTTTTCCTATGTGTTCTCTCAACATTATGTTAAAATACCTAAAATGGAATTTAACATCATAATATTTCCATTTTTTATAAGTCTGTCTTCCCCTTAGATCATGGGCTTTTAAGGGCAGGGCAGGCATAAAAGTGCTTTCAGCTCTGTATCTTCGGTGCTTGGACAATGCCTAGCATAGGTACACAAGAAATGTTTATTGGATAAAGGAATGGATGGATGAATTTAAAAAGCTCTATTCCAAATGGAATATTACTCAATTATAAGAAATGACAGTGATCTAGCACCTCTTATATTTTCCCGGATTGAACTTCAGCCCATTATCCGAAGTGAGGTATCACAAGATTGGAAGAATGGGCTCCACTTGTACTTGCCATCAAATTGGCACTGACTGATCAACACAATAGTGCTCACATGCAGTAATATTCTCCAGGGATTAGAGGGATGGGGCGGGGGTAAACTCACAACTAAAGGACACGGTGAACATTGTAGAGGGGAATGGCATGCCTCTTACCCTTGCTTGGGTGAGGCAAAGACATAAAATGTAACCAAAATGTTTGTATTCTCATAATACCCTGAAACAAAAATTAAATAAATAAATAAATAAATAAAATAAAATCACATAAAAAGCTCTATTCCAGGGACATACTCTTAGTACCATTGAACTATCTTGAAAAATGCATGCCTTTGTCACATAATTGACCAGGGTTCAAGACAGGGATGATTCGATGTCCGTGACAAATGTTGGGATAAGGGTGAGGGAGAAGTCAAAGATGTCTTCTACACCTTCCTTAGCTTCTTTCTGAAATATTTGAACCCAGATGTTTCCATTTCAATGAAGGGCATAGTGCTATGCACTGGAATGCCTCTGATTTCTTCTAGTGTGTCACTAGGAGAACAATTCCAAGCAGATACCCTACCAATGAAGGGTTCATCTTACCGTGTGAAACTAAGCCATGATACTTTATGAATATAAATATTCCCTTGTAGGGCGCAGAAAAAATGGGAAGAAAATAAAGGGTTTTTAAATTATTTTTCCTGACATTAGATTTTGCCACAGAGGACCTTAATGAAGAAGAGAGACTGAAATCTATTTCTTCTCATATGTTTTTTCTGCTCTGGAATCACTTTGGTTTACAGCGATCCTGTCAGTTTTCTAAATAATTAGAAGGCACTTTGCTGAGGAAAGTTAGTGGCTGCATCAGTTTGGAGGCAATTTGATTTAATCATGCAGTTGATGATCCTGAACTGGTAGCAGTCCCAGACTTCACTGCCGCAAATGCAGAGAAGTATTTTCCCCAAAACTTAACTTGTAATAAATAATAAATTTGTTCAGATTTTTTATTCTTAAAATCCAAAGTTAGGGACTTTGCTCAAGTAGGACTTTTTTGCTTAATCTTCACACCCTCCTGTTTCAAAGTGCTGAATTATCAAGTAAGCCAAGAGAAGATTATACTAAAAATGGGACTCTCAGAATTGTGAACTTATTCAACAGAGATTTTACAGGAACCTCAGGGGATTTTATTCGAAACTTAACTTGAACAAATTTCAATAATACTCTCTGGTTTTGGAAAACTGCCTTTCAAAGTTTCTTTTTCTTCTTCTTTAAGGTGTTTAAAGATACTTTTAACTTCTATAATAGAAAAAAAAATGTAGAGTTAAATGGAAATCTTGGGGATCTATTAATAAATCCTTGGTGAATGCTCTTAGATTGAGTTTATAAAAAATTTGTGATAACAATTGTTTTGGAAAATATATGTTCAGGCATGAGATTCTACAAAATTCATTCATTTGGCAAAAGTGTGGTAAGTGCCTACTGTGTACCAGGATTGTCAGATTTTCCAGACACCCTTGGTAATAGTTTGAAGCAGAGCCAGTCAGTCCAGTGTTGAGATTTTTCTCAAGCAGAACGCAGAAGCCCATATATAGAGAAAGGCAGCTGCATCGTTACTCGCGGCTGACAAGATAAGATGTGCAGGAGAATGAGAAGGCAATTAACTCTAGAATGGAGAGTGTGTGTGACGGAAGTGGCCATGCCTTGTCCTGGATGCTCTTCCTCCAGACGTTTGTGTGGTTCTTCCTCCCACCACCCCTGTCTTCTCCTGAAGGGGCTTTCCCAGGTAACCCAGCCTGAAGTAGCACCACCCCCGCATTCTCTATCCCCCATACAATTTCTGGTTTTATTCACTATGCAGCAAAATATTTATAATCATATTTTTGTTTATCTTTCACCACCAAAATCTTAGCAAAACATCTCAAAGGCAGGGACTTGATCAGTTTTGTTCATCTTGTTGGGTAGGCCAGGAGGGTGGTTCCTAGGGGCAGAGAAGCTGGGGACCAATCAGTGGAAGGGACTGCAGAAAAAGCGTAGTTAACAAAAAAACAGGAATCAAAAGAGGATGTGAGGATAAGAACACCTGCCAATCATTTGGTAATATCCCACATCTCCCATGGGCTCTGCCCTGGACATGGTCAATAAAAGCAAACCACCTTGGCGTCACCAACATCTTTCTCCCCTCGTGGAGACAGACTAATTCCTCTCTCTGGAACGTATTTTCACTTTGTATAGCTATAGCTTCCTTCTTCACTTTCACTTTGTATGTAGCTCCCTTTGTTTTCTGTAATAAGAACCGTTTGTGTGGAATTGCGTCTCGTCTGTGGTCACTCTGTCATACTGGTTCCATTCACGATTCTTCCAAGCAGGGAGCCAAAGAGCCAGGGCAACAGTCCACCAAAAGGCAGAGGATGGGGTTTGATTGTCCAGTCCAGCTCAAACGTCCAGCCATGGGGGAGGTGGCCACATGTGTGGCAGCCCCACATCACATGGGAGGGGATTTGCCAACAGAAGGATGCTAGGCAGACAGAGGAGTTGTTTGTGCACTAAGAGCAAGATCTCTTCCACCACCCAATCCACAAAGTCCCCATATATGGCCTAATCATATCTTTTTTGCTGAAAGGCCCCAAAATTTCCTCCACTTCGAAAATGAAATAAAACAAAGCCCAAAAGACAAAACCATTCACGGCTGGAGAAGCCATGAGGTTCTTGACACTGTATTAAGTTAAAAGGCTTCTGAATGTCCAAATTCTAATGAATAACTCACTTAACCTCAATGCCTTTGTTTCAGCAAAAAGCACCAGTCCTTTAAAACATATTTACCTCCTCAGCTGAGGTGGAAATTCTAACACAGTATAATTTAAGAGCAGGAATGAGCCAAATAACAGTTTTCATCAAGAGAATGAAGTAGCGTCAATTCTCTGGATTGGACACCACTCAAGAAAAGCCATTACCCAGCGGTGACATGTGAAATATCTGCTTTGATTTCATGGGGGAGATTATTTAGCAATGTTAAGACAAAACACGTCCATTCTCATTGGTTGTCAAAATGTCATTATAAATATAACCCTGACAAAAACAAATCCACTCCCTTGCAAATGTCGCCAAGCTTCTGATGGGAAATGGATACATTTTCTAGTTTAGGAGAATAAAGAAAAGGCTGAAAGAAAATAAAATAAAGGAAGAAAAGAGAGGGAAAGGGAGGGAGGGAGAAAGAGAGAGAAGAAGGCAAGACGAGAAGGAAGGAAGGGAGAGTGACCTTTCAGCCCGTGCCCACCTTCAGAGCTATGCTGGAAAGTGTAAGAGTTGAGAATACAGGCTTCGGGATCAGGGAGATCCAAGTGAGACCAAGTCAGGCCCTGACACTGAACAGTTGCCTACCCTTGGTTACTTAGCCTGAGAATCAGATTCTTCATCAGAAAAACAAGGAAAAAAGTAATAACATCATCAATACTAGTTAAAAGAAGCAACACGTGTACAGTGCTGAGCCTGTAGTAAGTTCCCAGTAACTGAGATCTGGTATCACTGTAGGCCTGTGGAAACAGTGTACCCTGGAGCTCCTTAGGAAACATTTTCTGCATTTAAATTCATCGACTTAAAGATACCTAGACAGAAATCATAAACAGGCTATGTCTCTTTATTTCACAGATGAATGGCAAATTTTGACTATAAGTACACTCTTGCTCGGCAAACGGAAAATAGGAAAAGGCACCTTAAGAATGTCAGCATTCCGAGTCTGACATGTCGCGGAACACTAGAGGTCCCTCTTGGCACTGAATCCTCAGCCCTGCTTCGGCAGCATTCAGAGCGACGATTTTCTGCCTCAGCCCCACTAGATGTCTCCTGGATAAAGTTCTGAGATAATCAGCGCCCTGGCATTGATTCAGTGTCTGGGAATCATCACACAGAAAGGACGCAGTTTTAAATAACCAAACGATTTTCCTGAGAGTGCATACATTCCAGAAGCACCTTCCCCTGCCACACACACAGTGCTAACAGAAGATGGCTTTTGTTTTCTAGAGCAAATGGCATTAAGATGATATGGGGGTAGGAGGAAAGGTGACAATGAAGTTATTTCAACTAATTATAAACCCTACATGGTACTTGGAAGCCATGGGGGTGTCAACGGAAAATAAGCCAAACTCTGTAAAAATAATTTTAAAGAGATTTATCCTGAGCCAAATTTGAGGACCGTGACCCGGAGCCACACCCAAGAAGCGTTGAGCAAGTAGACTCGGTGTGGCTGGGTTACAGGTTGGTTTTATACATTTCAGGGAGACAGGGGTTACAGGTAAAGTCATAAATCAACACATGGGAGGCATACATTGGTTTGGCCCAGAAAGGTGGACCTTCTCAAAAGAAGGGCGGTGCTTAGAGGTTATAGGTGGGTTTAAAGATTCTTTGACTTGTAATTGGTTAAAGACATGAAGGTTTGTCTAAAGGTCTGGAATGTTTTAAGATAAGGAGGTCCCTTAATCAGAGACAAGCCACAGGACATATATTTGTTGTGTAAATTGAGGACCTGCAGGTTTGTCTTGCACA
>CAUYSK010091352.1:0-13773 GCA_963575035.1 Avahi laniger | reverse complement strand
AGATGTGGAAACAACCCAAGTGTCCATCAATACATCAGTGGACTAATAAAATGTGGTATATGTATACCATGGAGTACTATTCAGCTTTAAGAAACAATGGTGATATAGCACCTCTTGTATTCTCCTGGATAGAGCTGGAACCCATTCTACTAAGTGAGGTATCCCAAGATTGGAAAAATAAGCACCACATGTACTCACCATCAAACTGGTTTCACTGATCAACACATAAGTGCACATATAAGAATAACACTTATTGGCTGTCAGACGGGGGGGGGGGAGGGCGGAGGAGGGGACAGGTAAACGCACACACAATGAGTGTGATGTGCACCATCGGGGGATGGACACGCTTGAGGCTCTGACTTGCGGGGAGGGGGGAAAAGGGCATCATCCGTAACCTAAACATCTGTACCCCCATAATATGCTGAAATAAAAAAAACCTGATAGCCAGGAACTAGGGTATTAGAACCCAAATGAGAGCTGTGAAATAGGCCATCGGAAGAAATGGCTCCGCATGGTGCCCCTGGAGTGGCGGTCTGGGAACGGGGTTCCACGCCCTTCCGCACTCCTTGAGTTACACACCAAATGCATGGTTTTGCTTTTGCAATGACACAGTTTTTAAACAAAACGCGGCTATGACTAGCTGGCAGGGCATACATCAGTGCTCCTCTGCCTGTCTGCGGATCAGAGTCGGCTGGGAGTTGTGCAAAGCTCTGATGCCAGAGCCCCCACTCCCACCCCAACTCAGATTTCTGGGGCAAATCCCGGGCTGGTTAACAAGCGCCCACAGGTGACCCTAACGTGCAGCCGGGCTGGGAACCACGGCCGCCATCTGCACGTGCAGTAACGCCTCCCTTCTGAGGCTCCCGTCTCCTCAGTCGTCCACCCCTCCGTGCACCAGCTATGTCTGGCACGCCTACTGCGCTGGCCGAGCACCACGCGAGACACTGCACGACGGGCTGAGCAAGCCGGGATCACACCTTCCACTGGGGGCTTACTGGGGGGGAGGGCAGCTATTCTGCAAATGACTCATTCGTTTATTCCTTATAAGTGCAGCAAACGCCACACACAAAAAAGAAAGGATGTGATAAAAGCACGAGTTATTTTCATAATTGGGAGGAAACAGATGCTATTTTTAAAACCCACCCTGCCTTTGTACCCCTCAATGACTGCCCCCTCCCTTCGCCAGAGACAGGAGGTCAATACTTCGGGCCTCCCCAGAGATGCCATCAGGAGCTATGATCCCATCTCCAGATGAGGAACGGAATTCTGCCCCTCAATCCATCATGAACAATAACCGTAAAATCCGTGTCCCGAGACCGTGGCCAGAGCAACCGTGTGCAGCGTGCACCTGGCTTAAAACTCTCACCCCCAGGAAGGAGTGGAAAGAGAACAGAGACCACAGATGAGACACCCCCCCAAAACACGCCTGCCCTCAAGTTCTGACGTGATACAGGCTACAGCCAAGCCTTCTTTTCCAGATGTCCATAGACTCACATCCTCCAAAATACGGACCTCATTAATCTGTGGGGGCGACAGAATTAACAGACAGCTGGGGGGGCTCCCCAAATCTGGGGCCTGGGCACCCACAGTCGTCGCTGACCTGCCACATCTTCTCTGATACAGAGAAAAGCAAAATTATTTTTTTCTCCATTTATTTTTGCTAGAGGGGGAAAAGAATAACACCAAAAAAATAATAATAAAAATAAAATCCCCCAGTTGTAAGCTAAGACTATAAATTGGGAAATTGCAGAAAATCAGAGCCCTTAACTTAATCCAACACCAATAAAGAGCAATAGACAAGGGATAATGACAGACAATAAATACAGGTGCGTCTTGTAGTTAGATTACAGCGGCCGGCAGGGGCGCGAGCGGGGCAAGCGCTTCGCGCCAGGGCTATTACGGTGACTGATTTGGTTAGCGGCAAGGACGGGCTTCTCGTAGCCAGCGCCTGCCTTTTCCCATTTCATCTCATTTTTACTGTAACCATGTTTTTATTTCTATAGGACAATTGGATTCTGCCCCACGCTTTCAGAATTGAGTTTTTGAGATTTATGACCAAAAGCTGTCTAATGGTCGTGACGGACGTCCAGACCCTGCTGTGCAAATCCTTATGGCCTATCCCTACACGGGAGACCCCATAGCCCCAGAAGGGGCTCCCCTGGCCTGAACCCCAAAATCTCAGGGCAGGGAAGTATCCGAAAGGGGCATCTTCATTACCTCCGAGAGAGAACCAGCTGCGGCCACACCTTACCTCCTCCTCGTCCCCTTAGGCCGACTGCAGACACTAGCCCCAAAGAGTCCCTTAACTGCCCATCGAAGGACTTGGGTCCTGCTGGAACTGCCGTCCTTGGGGTGGAGGCGCTGCCCCCTAGAGGAAGCTCTGGAAATTTCTAGGGACAATTTTGGGTGTCACAGTGACTCGGGGACACAAATGGTATTCAATGTTACGAGGCAGTCAGAGGCCAGGCATCCTGCAGCCTGAGGGACAGACCCACCTGGAAACTGCCGTGTCCCAGCAGGTACTCCAGGTGGCAAGCGCCAACGAGTAAGCCCGTTTAGAACTATCGTGACCTGGAACCTCACTCCTTTACAGGCAGATACGAAGTACGTTTGCACAGTTGAAATAAACTCCAGATTTTGCAAACGTGTAAACGGAAGGCTGCTAGTTTGTGCCATTCGGAACTTTACCAAATGCTGTTCAGCGTTTTTGGAAAATCAGCTCACCAACACCACCACAATCCAAGTCCCCAGGACACCACCACTTGGGTGTTGGTGACCACCACACTCAGATGACCCTGGGGACTCAGCTTTCTTACATGCTCACAGCACTCTAATGTGGCCCTCGTCCCAAAACGTCACTCACCCTCAGCCGGATGCTGTCATCCTTCCCTTAAATCCCCGTATCCGTCAGGAGGAGACGGGAGGTCACTGCACTACGCACTCCGGCGTCACTGGGCAGGTGCCTAGGACAGTATGTGGGACTCTGTCACAAACTGCCCCCTTTTCTTTCTCCTTCGTATCAGGGCAGGGTACTGATTTCTGCTGATGCGCTGTGGAAAGGTAGGCTGCATTATCTGTTTGTCAAGGCAGTAAAGGTTGCTGCAAAACATTTGTTATACAAGGGGGTATGAGAATTGTAGCCTTGTGAACAGTCTATGCAGGATGCTGCTTGTGTATGAAAAACCGTGGCCGGGCAAGGCTGGCCCTGAGCTCTAACCACTGAGTGTCTGGACTTCACACCCTCTGCTGGGCTCGTCCTTCCAGCCCTGGACAGGATCTTGAAGGCTCATCTCCGGCCCCTGTGCTCCTACTCCTGGATGTTCTGCCCACCCCCAGGGCCTCTGGGGCTCTGCCTCCCCCAGCCGGCTCTCTGACCTCACCTGGCCCCCATGTCCAGCCACCTCTCCTTCTCAATGTTTCTCAAAATCCACGCCCCCTTCCTACCTCAGGGCCTTTGCACATGCAATTTCCTCCTCCTGGGCTGTTCCTAGCTAACTCCCATTGATCCTCCGGTGTCACCCCCCCCTGATTTCCAGGCCACGTCCCAGTACTATTTCCATTTCCTGCAGTGATCACAATTGTAATTAGCTGTGTGACTACCCGCTTGCCATCTGCCTTCCTGGCCGGCCCCAGTACGCAATGAAAAGATGACTTCTTCCTGCTTCCTTCCTCACTATATCCCCCAACTAGACGGTGACAAGAGTCTGTCATTGGTGCTTAGTAAATACTTATCGAAGATTGAGTGAATGTATACATGAAGCCTCTGAACACAAAACCAAAACTCATTATCCCCAAATTCTTGGGACAATAACCTCCTCCTCGCTGCCTCCCTGAATGACCAGCAGGATGGAAAGTGGCACCGGAAGCCCCCAGAATGAAGGTTTCTGGGGAAATCTCTGCAGGGAAGCCAGCTGCAGGGGCACAGGGACTCGGTCTGTTTCATTCACGGACGTGGCCTGAGCCCCTGGCACAGGGCGTGGGCCGTGAGAGGAGCCCAGTGGATGCTTATTCAATCAGTCGATCACAGCACGCCAGACCTGGCGCTGGCTTCCTGTTGATGACACCGGAATTCGGTGCGTGGTGTATCTGACACGGTGTTGAGGAGGGAAGAAGCCAAGCAAGGCAGAGTGGAAATATCCAGGCCTTTGTGGTGCCCACACCTCGCCTGGTGGGCTCAGAGCACAGTTATTTCCACTGCAGCCAGCTCGGAAGGCCAGAGACGTGGTTCCTGCCTCTGCTGCACTTGGGGTCGCTCTCCCAGGCCCCAGCGGCTCGCCAAAATCCACCCGACGGCCGAGACTGAGGAGCCCTGCCACTTTCGAGCTATCCCTTCGACAGATGTCAAGTCAATCGGAAACTCGTCCTCCCAAGAGCCGCCCGAGGCCCGAGGCTCTAACAGCTGGGGGTTCAAAGGGCAACGTGAACCCACTGCAGGTGGATCTCAGCAAACCCGGAGTGCAGAGGCTGGGCGCGCAGGGGCCAGGAGCCGCGGGGCTGGAGAGCGGCCCCACCTGCCACGGCTCCCAGGAGTCACCGGCTTAAGCAAAGAGATTGCTGTGGGTAGGTCTTACGCAAAGGCACGAGCAGAGCAGAAAGGAAACAGCGCGTCAGACAGAGGAAGACACAGGCCAGCAGGGCAGGGCACACCCTCCCAGCCCCCTTTACCCCTGCGGCACCAGGAGAGCCGAGGGACTTCGTGGCTGGGTGACGCATTTAAAAGGCCACGGATCGGAGGGCTGGTCTGGAACAGAGAAAAACTCCTGTGCTGCTCACACTGAGACAAGCCGTAAAGATGACTCCATCAAATGAATACACAAACAAAAAGTGACTGTCCCCGGGGAAAAAGGCTTCCACAGGCCTCTCTCCGTCTGAGCACAGAGTTGCCCAACGCAGCTACATTCCCCAGAAGATCATATGTCATTACAAATTGTTACATATTAAATTACATTCAATTTCTCCAGCCCAGCAAGCTCTTGGCTTCCTCCCCACTGACGCCCCATCTGCCTAGAACACTTTTCCCCAGCTGTTCACAGGCCGGTTCCTCCCCACCCTTCAGGTTTCAGTTTAAATGCCACCACCTCCGAGAAGCCTTCCAGGACATCCCTGGCTAAGGTCAGGCCCTCCCAGTCCCTCTGTTTCAGCAGCGTGTTTGTTTCCTTCCTGGTGCTCAGGATGATCTGAAAGCGTCTTACCTACTCGCTCGATGACTGGATTTGCTGTGTTTCCTCTGCTAGAACGTGGCCAGCATGAGGGCAGGAACCGTATCTCTCAGCTCCTCTGGAGTGGCCCAGGGGCTTGGCCCAGCGCGGAGCCCGGCACTTAGTCGGTGCTCACTCAACCACGTTGACAAAGGCTGCATCTCTGTCGGACACACCTGCTGCTCAAACGAATCACTCGTGTATTCAACTCCACGTGGGCGGCCACTGCGTGCCAGGGACCCTGCTGGGTGCTTGAGTCTCAGCACGAATCGTTTTGTAGCAAGCGACGGGGGTCCGTGTCTCTCTGCCTTCTCCAGCGGAGCCCGGGGTGCATTTCTGCCATGGGGAAGGTTTGCTAAGGCCTCCAACTGCACATATCGCGTTCATGCACATGTATGTAAATGCACACGCATGTACATGCACACACAAAGCCTCACTGCCACCCCTGGGGTGCCCTCTACTCCCTCGGAAGACACGGCCCACAGGGCAAAGCTGCCCACGCGGTGAACAGTGAACACCGCAGCTGCAGACGCCACGGTGTCGGCGTGGATGGCAGCAGCTTCCGGGTCAAGGGGCTCCGATTCAGGCTGACTCGACGTGGGATGGTTAATTTTATGTGTCAACGTGGGGGCCACGATGCCAGATACGTGGTCAGATATTACTCTGGATGTTTCTGTGACGGTGGTTTTGGATGAGATTAGCATGTGAATAGGTAGATCTTGAGTGAAGCAGGCTGCCCTCCCCGATGTGGGCTGAAGGCCCGCGTAGGACAGAGACTGACCTCCCGGGAGCAGGAGGGAATCCTCCTGGCAGACGGCTTTCGGACCGGAACCGCAGCACTGGCTGTCTGCTGGGTCTCGGGCCTGCTGAGCCGCCCTGCAGATTCCGGACCTGCCAGCCTCCGTGACGACATGAGCCGATTCCTCAGAACAAATCTCGCTGTGCGCCTGTGTACACACACCCTGTTGGTCCCGATTCCCTGTACAGCCCTAATGCAGCACTCAGGGGCCCCAACCTTGCTTCCAGGGCACGGCCAGCCCTGGGGGACAACAGGAAGACAGGGCGGGGGGAGAGGACGACGGGGCCCCAGACCCGCCATATCACACGGTGAGGAGACTGCCAAGGAAACGGGGGGGAGGGGTGCCCATGAACGGAGCTGGGGTGCCGAGGGGCCCTGGCTGTACACGTCCGCGGGCGTTATCTTGCCCAAGTGACAACATGGCTCTGAGCTCCAATTCCCCGTCTATAAAACAGGCCGGGCTGCAGCGCCCACATCGCCGGCTTGTCTGTTAACCGCCTGGCCTGGTCCCCTGAAGTCCATTTTGACTGTTAGATTTAATGGCAGCCAGCGCTTGGCCAGTGGGTGGCCTCTCTCTCCCCGAGAGTTAATCAGGAGACGTTTCTCTGCCTCCTCCCTGGAGCGAGAACAGAAAAAAGCCACAAGCAGCAGCTCTTTGCTCTCCAGAGTCCGTTTCGGCAGCAACCAGGCTGGGAAAGAGCTGTGTGAGGACGGAGAGCTGAGCAGGTAACGGCCAGGAATCCGATAACGAGAGGAGGGGAAGTGTTTTTGCAGAGTCTGTGGCGTCCCTGGAGAGAGGCAGGCAGCGCGCGCTGACCCTGGGAGCACCTCTCACAGACCCTCCGTCATCGTCACCGACAGATGCCCTGACGGCAGGGCGAACGCTGGGTGCCATCTGAGTCTTTTAAGGTTCAATGGAATCGGTGCTTTTATCTGACGGTTTTAAATTATTTATCACATTCCAAATGCATATAAGTGCACACACAGGTACAGTCAGTGACCTCCCGCTTACAGACGCCCCACATCCGATCAGGAATTTGGGGATGCTGCACGCATCCCACGGAAGCACAGGTCCCCGAAAGCTCTCTCGGAAACACAGCACCCTAATGCAGGCGGGACCCCCAAGTCCAAACGTGCCCCGCGACTGCACTGGGCAGGTTCGGGGTCACTATTCCCTCATCCATGAAGAACAGGCTCGCTGCAGGGAAAACCGCATTTCTGATTTCACTTGAATGCTAGATCCGTTTTCAAGGAGCAAGGAGGCTCAAAGGATTTCGCTGTAGAGGTTTGCTGTGTTTTCCTTTTCCCTGCTCCCCCGCCAGCACCTCCGCTCCAGACCCCGCGTCCCTGCACGCTCTCTCCTGCCGGGGGCAGGGAGCAGGGCTGCTGTCTGTGTTCGCATCAGGGCCCGTGAAAGGCACACGCCACTGAGCCCCAGGAGGGCCGTGGACGTGAGATCTGAGATTTAGGATTCTACCAGCAGCAGGACGCTCATCTCTAAGAGCTGGAGCGAGCTGACCCGACTCCCGCCAAGCCCCGCTTTCAGGGATGCAGGGGGTTCCCAGGTGAGCAGGGAGCGGTGGGCCCTGCAGATAGCATGAGCCAGCAGGTACGTGGGTCTCGCCCACGGAAGCCTTCTTTCCGCTCCCCCCGACTCCCGCACGGCCCCCTGTTCTCCACTAACCCTGCCCTGCTTAGCCAGAGCCACTTCCCATATTTGAACAGGAAGGGGGTGTTCTTTCTTGACTGTGGGATCCACAAGGAAGGAGGGGAGTCCCCTGGTTGACCCTGCGCAGTGGCCCTATTTGATAAGTAGCATCACTGCATCTTCTGTTCCTGGGAGGTCATCAATATACCTGGGGGCTGTGGCAGGCAAGGGACCCCCATCACTCAGCAGGTTAGGGGACCCAGCAAACACGGAGACTGTGGGCTTTCCTTTCTCCTCCAAACCCAGATGCCGACTCTGACATGGGAAAGTTGCCCACCTGGGGCAAAGGGGGAAGACGGTGAGAGTCTTTGAGAGGATCAGCTCTGCCCGCAGTAACGCTTCCACTGAAACTGCTTCATATCAGGAGCAGGAGGAGAGAGGATCTTACTCAAAATCCCAAGAGGCAACTTTATAAGGAAACGTGAAATCCAACCACAGCGTCTTTTCAAAGGCTCCCAACGACCCTTTACTCACAAACAAGACTTCATCACACGTGCATTAAAGCCGAGAGCCTACAGGAGATAAATATCCAAGACAGGGAATGAATTTCCCTTGGATAGCTAAGAGATGTTTCATTTCTTTGTCCATTTGACCAAGGTTTGTAGCGTGCCCGTGATGGGCATGACAACGTGTGAGAAATCAGAGTGGCACTGATTTGGATCTTAATGAAAATTATGCTCCACTGCAGAAAGGACGTGAGCGAATCATTTCAAAACATTGCTTAGCAGAGGGTGAAGTCACCCGGGTGGAAGTGAAGGTGTCTCGTGCCATCGTCTCCTGGGATAAAAAGGCAAAACCAGAACTGAGGAAAGTCGATCAGAATCCTAAACCTTGGTGCAAACACCAACAAACCAAGAGTCATCCTGCTCCTCCATGAAATGGCATTTTGCACAGTCTATATTTTTAGAACCTTCTCATTCCGTTTTGCAGCCCTGATTTGACGCAGGAGGTGTTCACTCTTACTCTCCAGATTAAAGACATGCAATCATCAGGGCTCCAAGTATGTGGCAGAAGCCCCCACAGGAGGGTCGGAGACCACAGCGATTTCCCGTGACCCTGCGCCTTAACGGCAGAAAGCACACAGCCAGGGCAGAGGAAGGCAGTCCGGCCACGTCCACGCCACCCCAGCCCAAAGAGCCCGACGGGTGGTCCTTGGCGTATGTCTGGGGACACAGCTGGTCCTTCACAAGTCAAGGGTGTCACTGGACAAAGGCCCATTGTCATCTCAGGTCACTTCCTGAGGACCTTTTCCTGCATTTTTTCAGTTCTGCTCCTGGGGCGCTGGTATCACTGGGGGAGTCGCCGCCACTTTACAGACGTGGGAACACACCCTACGAGGCAGGCGCGTGGCTCACTGGTTGGAGAACGGACTCCGGGGTAAGACTGCCTGAGTCCAATCCCAGCTCCGCCACTTAGCAGCTGTGAGATGTTGAGCCAGTTGCTTAACCTTTCTGTGCCTATGTCCACCCATCCGTAAAATGGGGATATTAATAATAGAACCTGACCCACGAATTGCCAAAAGTAAAACGTAGAGCATTGAAATTAGCATCTGGCCCTACTAAAAGCTCTGCATGAACGTTAGCTGTTGTTACCGACCAGACAGGTTAAGCTGCTGGCGCAGACCATGTGACGAGTCAGGGGCAGGCTCGTTAGAACGTAATCCGAGCTGCGGATCTTCCAATTCACTGGGCTTCCGACAACCGTGCTGCTCCCCCCGGCCTCTTCTAAAGGAGTCGGTGGACTCCACTCCCATACACAGGATTAGAGCAGGATCAGCCACGTGTGCATGACATAAACCCTGGTGGCCATAGTCGTTTGGTCACCTGACCCGCGCTGAGCCGATCAGATTCCTGTCCCAGAAATTCGGAATTGAAATGAGAGTAAGGTCTTTCTGACTGTTCTCTTGAACAGCGGGCGCATGTGAACCTGAGAGCTGTCACGTAGACAGGGAAGTAAAGACAGCCCACCTTCAGAGAGAGAGAGAGGAGTGTGCGCAGTGCGCGGAGAGGGGCAGCGACGCAGACCACAGGGAGAGAGGGCTGCGCAGTCACGTACGCCCCTCGCTGGTGCCCAAGGCCCAGCCAGCTGCCTGCCCTCGGGTTGCCTGAGAGGCCCACTGCGGTCGCAACAAATTCTGTTCTTTTTTTTAGGCTACCAAAATCTGGTTTCTGTAATTGCAACCAAAGAGCTCTAAGGCACACAAGGAGATGTTGAATCTCCCCGTGTGAGCACAGCTCAGGAGCCACAAGGATCCGGAAACCAGAGTTTGGGCCCAAACAGTAGCAGATGCTGGGGACACAATCTCTGGACATTCATCTCTTGTTTCCTTCCTTGTGGCTTCATTAGATAGACCTTGAGAATTCTGGAAGGAATATTAATGTGGTGAAAGAACATGAAAATAAAAGTCTGGGAGGCCCCAGAGAGGTAGTATAACCTAGTAGAAAGGTCATGAGCACTGGAATAAAAATTAACTGGCTGTGTGACCTTGGAAAAGTTGCTTGACCTCTCTGGGCTTCAATTTTCCTATGGATAAATGAGGATATGGTATTTAAGGTGTTTATGAAGGTTAAGGGAGGTAAGGTATATAAGCTTCCTGGCATATATTAGGCATGCATTTAATAGTAACTATTATTATTCAAGACTGTAACTATTTATTAATTATTTTAATACATTATAAACAAAACTGGTACCTCCAAATGTTATTTTATTACATATGAACATATCAATACATCATAAATCGTTGCTCTTAACATGGCAGGGAACACCCAAGTAACACTCAGGAGGAACAAAAGCATTGCTCAAAGGCTATTTTAACTGAATCTGAGGAAAACCAATCAGAGGGCGTTGACAGCCTCGGCAGATGCCACATGCTGCTAAGTCCTCTGAAATAACATTCAGAGACTCTTGAATTCTCACACAGAGAGGAGGGGAGGGGATTAAGTTAGGAAGCAGATACTTTCCTCCACCAGCAGCTTTCTCTAGTGCTGGGTTGGGGTTCCTAAAAATGTGGTGTCAGAAGAAGCCCATACCGAGGATAGCATGCCTACCACTCCTCCTGGGCCCTGGGCCTTGGCAGACATTACTAATCAATCATGATGCTTCTTCCTGATAAACCTAGATAGTGCCACAGAATCCTGTAGTAATTCAGGCAAATACAAAGAATTAGCCTGAGCTGTCCTGCTCTGTAGAACCCATAGATGCTCTCCTTTCCCTAAGGAGCAGAGAACCACACTGAAGGCCAGCTGCCTTTGTGTGCCAAGACATCAGGGCAGAGAATGGAGGGGCTACTTTTCTGTATCCCTGAACAGATTTCCTAGGTCTGACTTTGACTCAGATTGGCCCAAGATAGATAAAAGAGTATGAACTCTCGGTGATATGGATAATTCTAAGACATAGTGGAATTCTGTTTCCAGTGTCTTTTGAAGGTCACTCTGGAAGCAGATGCATTGTTAGCTCTGCCTAAAGACAAGGGAAAATGTACGGAATGATCTCCAGAGGCCCTCATCAGGCCAGCCTGAAAGGGTTCCAATTACCTCGTAATGTGGTCCACTGTGATCATAGGATCAGATAGGTCAGAGGAATGCTTCATAATGAAAACCTAGACATATTCATGTTTAAAGCACTCATTTATAGTTTTGTCTTCACCAAAAAAAAAAAAAAAAAGCTTGAGAAGCAACTTACAAAAAGCCTCACTGAAAACTAAATATGCAGCTCTTCCCCGCCTCCCACTGCAAGCTCACCCTCCACCAGAGATGCTACGGAGAAAGGGTGACTGACGAATGCTGTGAGGCGCCATCCAGACTCCCTTTCAGTTATGAACGTCTTATGCCCCGGCCGCTGGGAGAGCTGCCAGCAGGAAGCCCTGGCCACCAGCTCCCATCAGCAACTGCCTCTGCTCGAGAGCCCTGCCCTGCCCAAGGTCAGGCCAGCCCACAGCCAGTGACTGAGGCCAGGCGCGTGCGAGAGCCAGGCTCCCGCTCCGGTGACAGACAACTCTCAAGTTCCAAACCCAGCTTCGAGCGCCCAGTAGGCCTTGTGGAGGCTGCACTCAGCTCAACTTCATCCTCCGCCCACCCTGCCTCCTCCTCCTCCTCCTCGTCCCCCCCCCCACCGATGCTATCCCGAAGGAACACGCTAACCTGCATCTCCACGGCTTCTCGGGCAACCCCCCCTGCAGCGCGGGGCAGTGGGCTCACCTTTCCCATCCCTCCTGGCAACGTCCGCAGGGCCTTCCCGCAGGTGGGCTCAGAACGATTAGTAAATGGCCAGGGTGAGAGAGTAGCCCAGTCTCATCCTAAGAGGCCACGCTGCTCAACTACACAGCCCCTCACCCAACTGAACCCGCACCTGAATGGACAGGTCGTCACGGGCACTGCTGTGACCACACGTGGGCGGTGCTGCCTGCCAGGGCAACGCAGCAGGTAGTCACCGGGCCCCTGCCCTTGCCAGCGTGTTCAGAAATTCAAGAAATAGAGAGAGAGAGAGAGAGAACACACCCCCGTTCTCCAGTTATAGTTTACTAGTGATTATTGGTTGAATAGCTGCTGAGTAAGAGGCACACAGTGGGGACAAGAAAATATATAAATCTGAAGGTGGCCAGGGGACCAGTCCTGAACAAGAAGGGCAAACACCCAGGGCCCTTGGGACAGTCAGGGTTGGTCGATTTCTCATTCTTTTTCCTCGGATTACCTGAGAAATGGGAATCGTAAAGCCCCGAGGTCTGGGTAATAATACCCAGAAAACGTCTCAAGGTTGCCAGAAAAATGCACTTTATTTTCTAAACTCGCTGGGATGCTTGAGCGAAAGGCAATGCCCAAGGTGAGAGAGCCAGGCCATCGTAGCTCCAGGGGACAACAAAAGCCCTTTCTGCCAGAATCGGGCTGACACACACGTGGCAGGGCAAGACCACCTTCGAAAGAGCCGGTTTCACGGGACGACTACACCGTCGCCAAGAGAAAGGGACAGAGCAGACAGCGAAACAGACCTGTACAAGCGGAGATTGTGTCACGCAGGGAGGCAGCAAGAGCCACACGGACACGCACAGGAGGGACACAGAGCACGGCCATGGCGGCCTGGCGTCTGCGCACCCTCCCCACGGCGGGGGCGGCTCAAAGCCTCCCTTTCAGATCACAGGGGCTTCGGTAAAGGGGTGTCACACGGTCACTATTTTGTGGTGATGGAACAGTTCTGGATCCTGACCGTGATGATTGGTACACGAACCCACAAGTGGGAGAAAACGGCGCAGAACCACACACAGGCACACACGCGTGTGCACGTAGAAACCAGGGACAACCAAGTGACATCTGTAGTTCACGCAGCAGCTTGGACGGCGTCCGTCTCCTGACTGCGCTATTGTGCCACAGCTACGCGAGACGCCACTGGGAGGAGGGTTCGCAGGGCTCTGTTTACTGTTGCCACAACTTCCTGGGAGTGGGTCATCATTTCCCAATGAGAAATTTTTCAGAAAGATGCTTCTCGTCTTTCCTCCTCCTCCTCTGCAAATGGTGCCGCGTTAAACATCCTTAGACGTGCATCCTTGCTTACCGGTGCTTTCATTTCCACGGGCCGGATTTCCAGGAGACGGCTCAGTCAAGAGGTTCACGCATTTAGTTTTAATTAACAGCTACCGTCCGATTGCCTTTCAAGAACACCCTTCACTCTGACCGGCAGTGCATGGACATCTTTCTCTCCATATCCTCACCCGCGGCAGGCATCGCAGCTCTTCTTACATTCTGGACACTGGGTTCGGGTGTTCGTGCCACTACCTGCGAGCGCTACCCTCGTGCGTTCTGCCGGCCATTCGCGTTTGCTCGTCTGACATCCACCCGTGTTTCTGTGAGCTCCCTAAGCTCACCTGGATGAGCAAGAGCTACGTGCATATGCCCCACAAAGTACCTTCCAAGTCTAATATTCATCTGTGAACTTCATTTATGATATGTTTTGCCACTCAAATGTCTTTTTGAATAATTAAAGAATCAAATATGCCCGGCTCTTCGTTTAGACGTGTCGTTCCCAGACCTTCTTCGGTGGGTGGTTATTGTTCTTCCTGGGCTCCCCGGGACAAGAAA
>CAUYSK010091349.1:0-19768 GCA_963575035.1 Avahi laniger | reverse complement strand
GTCCTTGATCTCTAACTCCCACCCAACTGCTACTTCAGTACATCAGACAAGAGTACTGATATTTGAACGTCAATTGTAAACTGAGTTCAAACTCCCTCCCACAACAAGTCAAGGATGCACCTGGACATCTGCTGTGGTATCTTTGAACTACAGGTCGAGGACAATTTCCAGAGGTACCCTGGAAATTCCATGACAGAAGATGAGCTGCTAGGAGAAAGAGCACTTCTAAAACACATTGTATCCCCAGTGCCTGGCACACAGTAGATGCTTAGTAAACATTTGCCAATTGTTTAGTGAATATATCGAGAATTAAAATATGAGCTCAAGATTGTTTTGGTGGACTGGTTATTGCTGGGATATTTGTAGACTAAACCTATTTCCAGTGTTTTCCGCCATACTTTCCTGCAGTGCTGAGCAGGGCTGAGCAAGCCAAGCAATGAGCAGGTTGGGACAAATTCTCCAACTCTTTCTCAATATTCTGGATTCACTAAAACCTCAAACAGATTCCTACCTGAGGGTTTTGTCTTTCATTTTTCAACCTCAGAGAGTTTCCAACAAAATTGAATTCCCGTTGCAGATTTGTTTGTGTCCACTCCATTCAAATGCCAGAACCATCTAGTGTTTCTAGTTAGATGGCTCTGAAAGCTTGTGTCCAAGGAAAAGATAGCAGGGAACCCTAATTTACCCTCAGACAAACTAAAAGTGAAAAAACCAAGTGTGGCTAGAGACTGTGTTGTATGATGACATCCAAACTATGAATCATAATTTGTGGTGTAGGAAAATGAACACAGACATAGGAGTAAGATGTTGAGTCCAGAATCCACTTTTTTTTCTCAGCATATTACAGGGGTACAAATGCTTAGTTTACATATATTGCCTTTGCCCCACCTGAGTCATAGCTACAAGCATGTCCATCCCCCAAACGGTGCACACTGCACCCATTAGGTGGGAATATACCCATCTCCCCCTTTCCCCTCCCACCTGCCCAACACCCGATGAACATTACTACTTTATGTGCACATAAGTGTTGATCAGTTAGTACCAATTTGATGGTGAGTACATGTGGTGCTTGTTTTTCCATTCTTGTGATACTGCACTTAGTAGAATGGGCTCCAGCTCTATCTAAGATAATACAAGCTCAACATCTCTAACCATCAGGGAAATTCAAATCAAAACCACGATGAGATATCACTTAACTCCAATGAGAATGGCTTTTATCAAAAAGTCCCAAAGCAACAAATGCGGTGTGAATGCAGAGAGATAGGAACACTCATACATTGGTGGTGGGACTGCAAACTAATACAACCGCTATGGAAAACAGTATGGAGATACCTTGAAGAGCTAAAAGTAGAACTATCATTTAATCCAGCAATCCCATTACTGGGCATCCACCCAAAGGAAAAGAAGACATTCTATAAAAAAGACATGTGCACTCGAATGTTTATAGCAGCACAATTCACAACTGTAAAGATGTGGAAACAACCCAAGTGCCCATCAATACATGAGTGTATTAATAAAATGTGATATATGTATACCATGGAGTACTATTCAAAATCTTCTTTTATTTCTTGATTAATTAAGGCAGATCACTTGACCTTTCTGGGCTTCCCCATTTCCTCCTTTCTGGCCTAGAGGAGCTGGTTCATTTATTCGAATCACTGATTTCCCCTCGACTTTAACAGTGTGTGATTTTATGATAGTCCCTTACAGATGCTTAGGGCCATATCCTTTGGCAAGGTGCCTTGCCTGTCCCTGCCTTGTCTCACTGCTTGTCAGCACGTGCAGCAACAATACATGACTGATTGGTTGCAAGAAAAATGTGTGTCGGATCAAGCTGATGTATCTGCTCTCTGCCCTCTGGAGAGGACAGAGAAGGCTTTGATGTCTGAATGTTTTCCACATTTTAACCTAGGGAACACCTCAATTCCAAGTAGGCCCATTGCCAAATACATGAAACAACTATTTACAATTAAAGAAGCATTCCATACCACTTTCAAAATGGCCAACCTTGTTTTATTTTAAAAAGAAAAAAAATGTATAACTCCAAAGATTAAATTCCTGATCCTGAAAATGGAAAAGAGAGGGAGTGTCTGGAACCTGCTCATGATATACCGTTCATGTTTAATAACAGAAAATAAGCAGGCTAAGTGAGCTGGCCAGTCTGCCTGTTACTGTGGAGCTAAATGGATTCCTGGTGTATACCTGTGTCACGAAACACTTGCACGGCCCCACACAGCACCCAACAGCCTGCGCTAACTTGCTCTAAAAACCAACTCTTTTCCTTGGGCTGGAGCTTTTTGGTGGCCTATGAAATCAGTTATGTACAGGACGCAGCATAATTCCCGTCACATGAAAGTCATTACCTCCCTTCTCCTTCCCCAAATGTGATGTCAGAAATAGCGAAAGGCCTGTATTCCTCCACATTCACCCAGCCCTTTTAGAGTAGAATAGCATTTTCTGGAATGAAACTTGTGGAACTCTAATCCTGACAGATAAAGTGATACATATACTAATAAGTTTGGGATGTGCTGCATAACCTCTTCTCTTGAAGTTCACTCAGTATATCAAAGGCTCTGAGAAGTTCCACATCCAATAAATATTGGTTTTGTTATTGGACAGGAAGAGCAAAGACTACCGGGCCAAAGGAGCACTTTGTGTATCCGTACACGTTGTCCATATTTGCCAATCCCAAACTTCCTCCTTGACGTATTCCCCCCACCATAAATACCAGTTTGAAATCATCTCTCCTCCTCTGAACTACAATAGCCATTTATTTGCATCTGTCCCATATACTTTTAAATTTATTTTTCACATTAGAGATATACACATATTGCCTGCACACTGCTAGAGAACAGAATCGTTGCTCCTCAATTTTTGTCTATCATAGAAAACCTTGTATATGAGAGCAATCTATACATATTTGATTGGTTGGCTAAATGATTGATCAATGGAATGGATCGATCAATCTAGGAACTAATAGCTTTTAAATGCACCATTTTTGTCAAGTAACAATGAAATCTTCAAATAATTTTTTCAAAAAGCCTGTAGTATGCTCAAAACTAAAGTTGGGAAAATGAAAATATTAACAGTAAAGGTATAAGCACCACATGTCTTTCCTTTCTGTCTCTCTTCACTCACTAATTCAATTTCTGAGAAACAGGATATCATCGCACTCTCATCTTCCCATCTGGAAATGTGCTTCAGTCATTCATGCAACTTATTTATCATAATTAAACTTAACTTCAGGGGAAAATGTCAATTTCAGGGAATTCATTATAGTGTGATTATATTACTATTCATGGATAACATTTTGTAGGCTCAATATACAGAGAACTATGGTGCTATAAGTTCTAATGCTGAAATTTATTAGGTAAAATGGTGATTTTTCTGGTTAGTTGAAGATTCTAATTATTTAAAAATTACAAAATAAGTACTCTGTGTAAATTATCAATTTTCAAAAATTTTCAGTCCCTAAAATGTGCCTAAAATTAACACTAGACTGAAAAAATTAGACCAATTTTTGGAGAATGTGAGAAACAAGTACTGATCTCCAGAAAAAATACATAATTGAGACACAATCTCTACCCAGAGTAGGCTTATTATATAATAGCGTTACTCAACCTTGGAACTATTAACATTCTTTGTTGTAGGAGGCTGTCCTGTACATTGTAGGATGTTTAACAGCATCTCTGGCCCCTACCCTCTAGATGACAGTAGCACTTCCTCAGTTGTGACTATCAAAACAAAGTCTAGTTATTGTCACGTATATCTCCTGGGGGACAAAATTGCCCTGGCTGAGAATCTCTGCTCTACAGGAAGAGATACTTAAATTAATAGATTTCAGAGTCATCTTCTGACTACCAATTCTCATTTTATAGTCCAATTGGATGTTAAAAAAAATGTAGAAAACCTTGGGTTTATTTTAGACTGAGTCCAAAATATATCAATAAATGTTTTATATTATTTCCCCTATTCATAGAAAAAATTAAAATAATTAAAATATTTGTACTTTCTGGGGATTTGAATCAGCCACTAAGCATTCATTTCTTGAGCTCTTCTTTGTATCCACCTCTCAGTCAGGCATGGAGAAGATAGGAGTGTCAGAGATGGCCCTATATGCAATCCAAGTCTGCTTGAGCAGCAGAAGTGATGGCATTAAACTAAAAGCCATCTTAGAGAGGATTTACCTACTCCTCCATTTTTTTATATTTAAAAAAATAAGACTCAGAAAATCAGAAATGAGATACAACCTAAAAACATCTACTAATAAATGGACATTGGGCTAAAACATAAGCATCTTGACTCCCAGTCAATGACTTTGACCAATACCAAATATTAGCTAAGCGCCAAACAGTACGAGACAGACTACAAGTGCTGGAGGCATTCAGAGTGGAAGGAAACTCAGCAAGGGCCAGATAGTTAGAGACGGCAACAAGGAAGAGGTGACTCAGCCAGGCCTTGGAGAACACAGGCAACTTCAGGAAAAGGATCTGGAGGGCCATTGAGGTATCTTTCCCAGGGCCCTGATGCCAAGTTGGGAATGACAGGAGAGGAGACAGAGCAGCAGGAAAGAGCCTGATATGAGCCAGGTACTAAGTTCATGTTGGGAAAGAAGAAAAATTAGATTCAAGATAGTTTTCAAAATCATTCTGAGGAATCCCAGATAACTTTTCTGGGTACGGTCCCCATATTAGCTCTTCAACTGCAAAACGCCCCTCTGTCCCAGACAGGACCCATAGGGCCAGCTTTGCTAGCAGTGAAAGGCATCCCCAAATCTTCATTCCCTGAAAGGCATTATCTTTGGGATTCAAATTATGAACTCACACATCGAAGTCCTAGGAACAGAAACAATCACTGTGTCTCTAAAACTGAAACTTTCATTGCTTTTCTCCCTTTGGTATTGACCTTGAATATCAAAATGGACTTGATTCCTTTTGTCTTGCACAAGCTAAATTTTTCCTCTTTGTCAAGGGAAAAGTCTGGCATCAGTGAACAGATTATGTAAATCATAAAAAAGTGATCATGATTATATGAGTCAAAAAATTGAATTAATCCTAATCTATTATTAAATTACAATAAAAATTGAATTAATCAATATCAAGACATATAAATACATAAATAAACCTAAAACACAAAAATTTTCATCAAAACCTGAAAAAGATCAGTTGACAAGACTGCTACAGGAAAGAGCAGAGGGAAGAGAGTTCAATAACATCATCAGCTTCTCAGAAAGATTGGCTGGGAAAAAGAGAAAGAGAGAGAGAGAGAGATGAAGGTAACCTGTCTAATACAGGTATGCATGCATATGCCGAGAGAGAGAGTGAGAGAGAGAGAGAGAGAGAGAGAAAGAGAGAGAGAAAGAGAGAGAGAGAGAGAGATTCCATTATAAAGGACTGGTATTGATTTTAGAAGGAAAAACATGAAGAAGCAGCTAAATGATCTGCTGAGATTTTTGAAAAATTTAGGCATATGCAGCCATCTCTAATTTACTACCTCTGTCGCCATTATTTCCAAAGTTAAGGTAGTGCTATCCTTCTCCCACTTTCTCAGATATTTCTCAGGCACAACACCCCACTGAGACATTGGAATGTTTTGCCCACTGTTCACACCTTCTAAAAATATTTGCTGAGTACCAACTATGTAATTTCTTTTTCCCTGGTAACCAAATTTCACTTGCATGAAAACATTTGGAGAAGAGGAGAATGAGGACAAAAAACTGGGGGCGACAACACAGTGTCTGTTTTAGATATGGTTCCCGACCCTACAGACTCACGTCTGAGTACAGTGCAGAGGGGACTGACTGCAAGCAGCAGCCAAAGGGAATGTTTTCAAAGGGACTCTATGAGACATGGGGACCTACACAGTGCGTTGATATTGTGGGTGACAAAGTATGGCACAGAGCTAGGAAGTGGGGCCTTCTCCACATGTCTGCAGGAAGCATCCTTCCATCCCAGTGAGGACTTTAAGAAGAGCATGGGGAGACTGTCCCCTTAGTGGGACAACAGTGTCCTTAGAGAAAGCACCAGCACTTGGGACCCTGTTGAAGTATTTTTTATTTTTATTTGTTGAGCACCTCAATAAATATTTATTGAGTGGCTTTCTGTGCCAGCTATTCTCCAAGATGCTGAGGATACTACAGTGAACAAGAAACAAGGGCAGAAGAAAGCAATAGGAGAAACAGAGCAGCACATGCAAAACCATTTCTGAGCTCATTTGGGACACCCTAGGGGCTCCCAGAAATATCTGGGGTGATGGGGAACTGGAGGTTGCAATTGGAGGCTAGATCTATGCAGATGAGAATATAAACTAGTTAAATTATGGTTAAAATTCTTCCTGTGACCCCACTGGTATGTGCATGCTGATTTATACCTACATGGATAAGGGCTGGAAGGAAATATGCCAAAATAGTAACAGTGATTATTTATGGACGGTAGGATTATGAATGACATTTTTATATAATTTCATATACTATTATCTATTTTCTAAATGTACTAGAGTGAATATAGTAGTTCCCCTTTATCCTCGAGGGATATGTTCCAAGACCTCAGTGGATGCCTGAACCAAACTCTATATATGCTATGTTTTTTCCTATACATACCTACCTATGACAAAACTTAATTTATAAATTAGGCACATAAGAAATTAACAACAATAACTAATAATAAAATAAAACAATTATAATAATATGCTGTAATAAAAGTTGTGAGAATGTGGACCTGATAACCAAGACAGCTACTAAGTGACTAACAAGCGGGTAGTCTCTATAGCACAGATCTGCTGCACAAAGTGATGATTCATGTCCGGGGCAAGACAGCACGAGATTCCATCAGGCTGTTCAGCATGATGTGAAATTTAAAAAGCGTGAACTGTTTATGTTTGAAATTTCCCACTGAATGTTTTCAGACCACAGGTGACCATGGGTAACTGAAACTGTGGCAAGTGAGACCACGGATGGGGCAAGGGGTACTGCATATATTACTTTTATAAACATAACATTTTTTGTAGGGGAAGGAGGAGGTTGTTACTCCTTCATTAATTTGCTTTGGATAATATGATTTCCTAGGAAAAACTCTGACCCTGTTGTATATTTAGAAGAAAGTATTTGGGATCAACATACCAAAACAATAGATTAAAATGAAATGTGTTTCTAAAGAACAATATAAATATAAGAATTGACAAATTTCTCTGCCGTTGGCTTGTAATTAAATTTTTAATCTTACTGTGACTTTTACTCTTTCCAGCAAAGTAAATTTTACCAGAAATGAAAAAGAAGAGCGTAATTACCTTTCTCTGGAAATAATTATAAAAATAAGCTCTGTAGTTTCCTAGAAGATCAATTCCACATCAATAAGTAGATAATTAATTGAACTCCCTGGACAATTCAAGAATTCAAATATCATATCTTTGCTCTGGTGTCTCTAAAAAGAGTTGAAATGGTTGACATGTGTAGCTTGCTCTATATCTTAGTATGAGAAACATGTACTTGATAGTTCATTTCTAAGGAGTTTCCCTTTGAAACATCTGATCTAAAGTTAATGTTATCCCTTTTGTAACCATGCGCTTTAATATTATACATAAAAATTGCTTATCCTGGAGAACTATAATTCAACCTAGTATCTGATGTAGTTGTATTCCTTTGTTAGTTAGAAAAAAAGTAGCAAAAGAGAAATTTAATCTAGTTTTTTCTTTTTCAATCCTAATTGCAATAAAAAGGAAGATTAATTTTTCTAAGAGCAACACAAAGTCTGCTTTATTCTAACACAGACAACATGTATATATCAGAGTTAGAGAAATGAGTAAGATAAAGAGATATGTAACAAGCCTGGAGAGGCCAGGCTTGGGTGGGGTATGAAAATGAGGGATGAGCATGGGGACACCAGGGTGTGGAGGTTCCTAGAGATGAGAGACTCTGGAAAGAGCTGTGTGGCACTGATGCCTAGTACAGTGTTGTCCTCAATGAGTCACTAATAACCACGTGATGATGATAATGTTAGTGGCAACCATATGCCTGCAGCATTACTCCCAGAAAATAAACTACAAATGCCGATTTGGTTGAATCGGACCTTCAACAGAGTTAATAATCCAAGAAGGCTTTAAGAGAATTGTCAAGGAGGTTTATGGTCCACAAAACATTTCATACTACAATCCAAATACTAGGGCAAGCTTCAGAAGCCAGAAAGCCTGCATCATAAAAAAAAAAAAAAAAAGGTACCCCAAGAGTCTCAGCCATGGAGGCACACACACATAGGTGGATGGCTTTGTCCTGGAAGCCCAGACCTTGGGAGCTGTTTGTGCCCTTCCAGATCTGATTGATCGAGAGGTAACCTTTGAATTGAGGAAGTTCACACTACCTAGGTCAGGTTCATTGGGAATATTTGGTGCATTACAAACCTTCCTTTGGAGCCCATGTTCCCTTTCAGAGACCCTCTGAACAGATCTCCTGGGAAATCTAAGAGAAGAGTTGTGAAGGGCAACCCAGATTCCAGCCTTGACAGTCAGTTTTACTACATTGAAAATGTGGGCCACCCTTCAGTCAATACTCTACTGTTTTCCCATTCAGTCCTCGCCTGCTCTGGGAGACAGGCAGAGCCAGCTGGAAGACACAAGGTACTGGGGGAGCTCTCCCCTCCCTAATGGAGATAAACCAACTTGGATTCTCAATATACTTCTAAATCGCATCAAATAAGCTGTTCTGCCTGAGTAACAATCCAACAATCTTGTTATAAAAATGCATAGACTTTTCCATATTACAGCTAAAGATGCAAGCCCTTCAGTGACTGTCAAATCACATAAGAGGAAGGGAATGACATTCATGTTGAATTACTATGGACCAACTCTGTGGTACTTGCCAAGCCTTTCTCATTGTTTCCATTTATGAAACACTGCTGTTGTTTTTACCTCTTGGGTGGGGCAAACAAGAAAAAAATATACTTTGGATTTTTCTCACTTAAAAAGAAAACTCAAGTCCAAATAAATAGTGCATCTTAATAGGTCTTCTCTTGCTTTCAAGGGAGGAAAAAAATGGAAAAGCTACTAAATACATTTGGAGAGGAGTCCCTCCTTTAAGCTAAAATATGGGCAGAACAAGTATAGATGAATATCAGAAAAAGCAAGGGCTGGGTGTGGTGGCTCACAGCTGTAATCCTAGCACTTTGAGAGACCAAGGCAGAAAGATCGCTAGAGCACAGGAGTCTGAGACCAACCTGAGCAAGAGCAACATCCCATCTCTACTAAAAATAGAAAGCAATTAGCTGGACAACCAAAAATATATACAGAAAAAATTAGCCGGGCATGGTGGCACATGCCTGTAGTCCCAGCTACTTGGGAGGCTTAGGCAGTAGGATTGCTTAAGCCCAGGAATTTGAGGTGAGCTAGACTGACACCACGGCAATCTATCCCGGGCAACAGAGTGAGACTCTGTCTCAATAAAAAAAAGAAAGAAAGGAAAAGAAAAAGCAAATTATTTTGACCCATGTTACCAAGCTAAAGAATCATCTGGAAAAAATGTTTTGTGACAAACTACTCTGAATACTATTCTATGTCACTCATCAGCTGGAGTTATTAAGATTTGCATCACATTTCCTAGTATTCACTCCTGGAGCTTTGCAAGTCCCTTGTGGAAGTTCTTAAGTAGAAAGGCAAGTCTGTCTAAAGAAAATAAGAGAGGCTGAGGAAGGTAGACTTCATGTTGAAACTCAGCTCTGCCATTTACTAGCTGTGTGTCCTTGGGCAGTGGATTAAATTCTCTGAGCTTTGGCTTCCCCATTCGTAAACTATGACAGTAATAGTACCTATCTCATTAGGTGTAATGTATGTAAAGTCGTTACCATGGTACCTGTCACCTGATGAGAATGCAAATATTCCAACCAAAGTCAGCAAACTTTGGCTTGTGAGCCACCAGTTTTTTGCAAATAAAGTTTTATTGGAACACAGCCATCTCCATTCATTTACGTACTGTCTATGGCAGTTTTCATGCTACAATAGCAGAGTTGAGTTGTTGTGACAGAGACCACGTGGCCTGCAAAGACAAAAATGTTTACTATCTGCCCCTTTCCAGGAAAAATTTGCTAGTCCCTGCATTAAACAATTTTTAAAAACCCTATTATGTTAGCTAGCTTTTCTTTTGTTTATATAGAGAGACTTTCAGGGAATTATAACAACTTGGTGAGAACTACCCATCAAGGTGATGAGAGGGCTTCTCTTACCCCCTTCCTCACCCCATATTCCTTACTAGGCTTGTAGAACCTTGAAGGAGGTTGTTTTCTTCAGGAAGCATGTTTAGCTTGGTGGTCCCATAACACATCTGCTATTTTTCCAGCTGATTGGCTTTCAATTCAAATTGAACTTATTAAAATGAAACATTATCATTAGGGCTTCGAAGGTGATTAAAAGTTGTGCATAGCTTGGTTCATCCCAAGAACCCTACCTAAAATATTTTTCATACGAAATTTGGCTCAGATATCCCCAACGTGTGTATCTTTTTCTGGGCAGTTTGCTTTGAAGTCAGTGAGAGCAGAAAACATCCCCAGAGAGCTCGCATCCCTGAGTGGAGCCTTGATCTCCCGATGGAAGAGCACCGAAAGCCTCAGGGTCACCCAACTTATCATTGAGCGGGTAGGTTAAAAATGGAGGAGTGCAGACAAATTGGCAGTTTAAAAAAATTAATGTTTTCCAGAAAGACAGTTCAACTGAAAAGCATTTGACTTGCACAACACCCTGGCTCACTTACTGATAACCTATAAAGAGACACTTTTACAAAGTGAATTTATATGTGTAACTATGTTTTGTTCACTTCTATCACCAGAACTCCCTTTCTATTCAAATAAAAAGAATTTTAACTAAAATTTTAGAAAGGAAAAGAATAGTCAAGAGTAAAGCAGGATTACTGTAAGGTTCTCTCTCAACTTGAAAGACAGCAGCAGAAAAAATGCTGCCTTCAGGGCTCTCGGCTGTCCTCTCTGCCCTTCCATTGTACAACCCTTAGGAAACTCCTTTCTTAAAAATAAAGAACTTTAAAAAAATAGAATCTTCGTACCCAGATGTTGAATTGGCTTATTTGCCGAGATAAAGTGTCCTTCTCTGATCTAAAGATGAACTTCTAAGTTACACTAAAAGTCATATAGAATGAGAAAACTTATTCAATTCAAAAATTATGCTTTCATGTTTGGAATTAGAAAAATAGCAACTAGATTTGAACAATGGAAGGCTTTGCTGTTAATTATTTTGTCTCTTTAACATTTTATTCAATTTAAGATCAATTTATTTTCTTTCCTAAATGCCTCTAGGATTAAAAGCAAGTCTCAGACTTGGGGCAGAATTTTACAGCCAAGTTACAAAGGCCTGACAAACAAAGTTTATAATGGGAATGCTGACACCACCTTAACACGACAAGACCGGCGCCACTATAATGTAATCAAAATATGTGGGAAATAATTTTTTCCCAGTAGTGGACAAGAGAATATGACATTTCCACATGGAAATAAAGCACATTTTCTGGTTATTTACTGATTTTAACATCCTAACAATTTTGCAAAACACGAGGTGACTTAAGGGACTATAGAAATCCAATCAGCACACGCATGAGAGGTGTGGACACAGGTGCTGGCGACTTGTCCTGCTCCCTCTCTGAAACCAACTGGAATATTCCTGCAACAAGCAATTTTCATTTTTAAATATAAGCCCATCAAGAGGATTAAAAAAGAGGAAGAAAAATACCGAAGCCTGACCACATAAAATAGGAAAAACAGTAGAACACCTCAGTTGCCCAACCCAGGGATAGATGTAAAATAAACCTGAAAATAGCTTAAGAGAGACTCTATACAGGTCCTGGCTTTCCTTCACGTTAGAACTAAGCAGGAAAAACAAAACAAACAATGGAGAGAGAGAATACAAGAGCTGGTCCCTCACATTCACAAAGCTCCACCCTATTTGGAGAGCCGTAGCTTTACCTGCATTCATGGGCACAGATGGGTCATGTGTCAGCCCTGGTTAGAGAATGTTCCCATTTTCTCATCCCTGGCAGGACCTCTCTGATCACTTATCTTTGGGAAAGTGGAGTATCAGTCCTGCCACTTCACCACTTCACAGAGCTCTTCCTTATGTTCCTCTATCTCCTTAGATCTGACCTTTTCAGTTTCCTTAGCTCGTCTCCACAGAGAGAGCTTTCTTGGGAGGATGTGTGCATTCCCTTTTTCTAACTGTCATCCTCTTGATAGTCTGCAATCATACAGCGCTTTCCATTTTCACAACTCTTTCAGATATCCCACAGCAACCCTATGCAGTAGTACTATTATTCTCAGTTTACTAAGGCAACAAAGCCAGTATTGACAGACTCACTATCTACATAATCCATCCTCACCTCCACTCTGAAAAAAAGGATTCATTGTAACCCCACATTCACACGCACTACATAAATGACTTCCCCATATAAGCAATACTTACTGCTCTTGGACACCAAAGCTTCATTTTGACCACTTTGTAGAAAATCCTTCTCAAAAAGCTTGTATGTCACAAAGGATTGTCAATATAATTGAAACTTTTCTTGAAAACACAAGGCTGTAATTGTAAACATCTGTTATTTTTATAATGATGTAAGATAGTTTTATTTTTTTGAGTCTAGCGATTTTCCTCCTTCTTATCAGGCTCTCTGCTATACTTCTGCTTCTTACAGTCCTGTTTCTGTCTCGAACCCCCTGCACAATCTAGATACTGGGAATCAAAATTGAGATAACCATGTTTACTAAGAACTGCATGTTAGAAAAGGCTAAAAGGATGACATAAAAATTAATGTTAATGAATTTGGTGCAAAAACCTTATAAAATTATTTCACTTGTCAAAGAAAGCTTTTTTAAACTCATTTTCCTTCCAGAGCCATGTTGAGAAGGGAAAATCTGAGGCTGTCAAAGTCTGAACTTCAGATAAGCCAGGCATCTGTAAACTTTAATTTCTACTTTTATTCATATCTACCTAATTTCTTACATCCTACTGTGAATTATCTTCAACCAGGTCTCAAGGCAGTGTAGTAATCTATAAGTAATATAACTTCTCTGTCTGTTGTTATTGATATTTTGAATCACAGAAATTTTAAACAATTAGTTCCAAAAATTACTTTGAGCAAAAGTTCAAGAAGAAAAAGGATAAAATAACATTATCAAAGTTAATAACTGATCATTTTAGGTATCATTCATTTTAAAGAGATATGACTCTCCTAGAATAGAAATCAGGAAGTCTAGTGTTAATGCTAGATAGCTATGTGAATTTAGCTGAATCATTTGATCTATCTAGTCTAAATAGTCTATTTTTAACAAATTAACTGACATGATTGAACAAATATGATTTTTAAGGTTCTGCTCAACTCCCAGTTCTTGGCATTTAAACTAATGGTTTGAATAGCAAAAATCTGTGATAAGGATGACACCTAGTGGCTTGTCAGTTTATACACTTCTTGACTAATCAAGAATTCCAGTGAAGTCATCATTGATTACTACAATTATATACGTGCAAATATTTCGAATTTTAGAACTTCGAGGAATCTAGGGGATCATCTAGTTCAACTTCCTCATTTTACACTTGAGAAAACTGAATACGAAAGAGGTCGTGTATATCCTTCTTTAAGGTTACACAGCTATGGGTTACCCAAAGCCTACTGACTCCAAATCCAGTGTGTTTATTGTCTATGTTTTTGTACTGCTCACAAAAGCCAAAAAGAGCAAGAAATAATATCATAAAAAAACAGGAAGAATTTTATTCCTTTGTGTAAAATCGTTATTTGTCATCGTACCTGTTTGTGGTTATCGCACTGTTTTGTAATATTTGTTGACTTATTTAATTTTTCCCGTGAGATTGATGATGCTAGAAACCCCAGATCCCACTCACTTTTGTAGCTCCAGCACCCAGACCTATATTGACCCTGTCACTGATGCTCAAACCTGTGTAACTAGCTATCTAACTGTCTATCCTCTCTACCAAGCAAGGATTGCTAGTGTATTGCCAATATATCCTTTCTAACACATAGTGGGGAGTGTGTGATTTTATAAAATGAGCTTGAGTCATTGTATATGATATGTGTGGCCAAAAAGAAAATGCATTTATTGGACTGTTTTTGTCCACCTTTCCTTTGGAAAACTGCCTCTTTCCGCATCACTTTGGTGGGGCTGACAGTCTTCCTCAACCCCAGAGGTGAGTTCATGACCAAGGCTTGGCCAGTGCCAGTTTGTCTTCCCCCAGCTACCGTGACTGGCTTGAGGACTTTTCTGCCAAAGTCACTGGGAAAGAATCCTCCTTTTCGTCTAGGATCTTCAGCTATAATGATGTAAAAAGATGATATACGCTTAGAATAGTCAGTCAGATGATATAGGCTTAGAATAGTCAGTGGCAATTTTTCCTGCCACACGGAAAGAACTTTTCTAAAAATGAAGCTAGCAGAAGAAGAGAAACAGAGACAGACAGAGACTGGCCGGCATCACTGAAGCCCCTGAATCTGGCCATGCCATTTTTCTTTTGTTTAAACTAGCTTCAGTGGGTTTCTGTCTCTTGAAATCAAATGTGATAATACTAAAATATATGACTCAAATGCAATTTTTTGAAGACAAATCTTTCAAATTTAGTTTCCAATTGTTTCCATGCAAAATAAGGCAACTATGTCAGCTCAGTGTGAAGGTAGAAATTCATATTCTAGATATGAGATATGAATTATCTCTTCCTTCTCCTCTTCTCAATGCTTATAAAATGCAGTATCTGATTCAATAATTGACTATTTATCAGTAATCTTTTTTTTTTTTTTTTTAGACAGAGTCTGGCTCAGTTGCCTGGGCTAGAGTGCCACGGCATCAGCCCAGCTCACAGCAACCTCAGACTCCTGGGCTCAAGTCATCCTCCCTCAGCCTCCTGAGTAGCTGGGACTACAGGCATGCATAACCATGCCCAGCTAATTTTTTACATATATATTTTTAGTTTTCCAAGTCATTTCTTTCTATTTTTAGTAGAGATGGGGGTCTCACTCTTGCTCAGACTGGTCCTTGAACTCCTAACCTTGAGCGATCCTCCTGCCTTGGCCTCCCAGGGTGCTAGGATTACAGGAGTGAGCCACCATGCCCGGCCTATCAGTAATCTTTATGTTCAGATACTTTGTTTCTTCAAGCATACTGTGACCTCCCCAAAGACACAAGTCATGGAACAGCCTAGAACAAAGTAGGCACTAGTAGATATTTCTTTATGAATATAAGGTCTAAACTGTATGTAACTATACAGAATAATATATTACATTCTGAGAAAATGTTTTATGAGAATTATTTCCTAAGAAAAATAATTCTCTAATTAAATTTTCAGTAAGAGAGAATCATGTAATTTGCATAATTATCCCCTAAGTGGTTGGTCTCATGCTACAGTGGCTACTAGTTGTCCAACAAAACCTATTTTTCCAAAAATGACAGAAATTAAGTGAGGTATGTAACTTTCCAGCTAGATACTAGACACCACAGCCTCCCTAGAAATAACTAAGCAACTAAGGTTGGATCAATGGGATGTAAGTAGAAGTGACTAAGTGCCACTTCTGGGTATGGGCCTTAAAACACTTGGAATGAGCAATTCCATGATCATTTTCTCAAGTTGACTTGCAGAAATGTTGGCAACCCAAGTACAACCATGCAGATGAGAACCCTCTAGAGAAGGGATCAACAACCTATCACCCATAGTCCAACCACTCGGTTTTGTATAATAAATAAAGTTTTATTGAAACACAAGTATGCTCATTTGTTTACAACGTGTTTATAGCTGCTTTTGCACTTCAATGACAGAGAAGTTGAGTAGTTGCAACAGAGGCCATATGGCCTGTGAGCCTAAAATATTTACTATCTGGTCCTTTCAGAAAAAGTTTGCCACCTGCTACACTAGAAGGTGGGAGAGCAAAAAGATGAATAAACCTGTGTCCCTAAATGATTGTAATAGAAAAATAACTTAACATCTACCTTATTAAGTCATTGTAATTTGGAGCCTCTCATCTACCTCGCTTTACCTATAATCTTATGAATTTGGATTTCTGTCTATCTTACACCTTATTGCCAGAAATACGGGCTCATTATGTCTAGGAGAAAGCATGAATGTGGCACTATGGTCTTGTTAACTGCAGGGGTAGGTTATACCAGCAGAGGGTTCCACTTTAATTAAGCCTCCAAATCTCTCCTCATTGAAAAAATCAGCTGACTATATATGACCTTGAACTAACACAGTGTCTTAGAATGAAATCTTAGTATCAACTTTCCCAAATTCAGTTGTTAAGAGATAATTAAAGATAGTTGAAAAAGTCAATGGGAGGATGTGATGGTTAATTTATATGTTGACTTGACTGGGCCATAGATGCCCAGATAGTTGAGCAAACATTATTCTAGTTGTATCTATGAGAGTGCTTCTAGATGAAATAAACATCTGAATAGGTGGATTAAGTAAATGCAATTGCCTTCTATAATGTGGGTGGACCTCACCCAATCAGTGGAAGACCTAAATAAAAAAAAAAAAGGCTGAGTAAGAGAGAACTCCTCCTACCTGACTGCTTGAGCTGGAACATCAGTGTTTTTCCTGCCTTCAAATCTAAACTGTAAAATTGGCTCCTCTTGGATTTGGGTCTTGAGCCTGCTGAATTTTGGACTGGAAATTACACCAGGAGCTCTCCTGGGTCTTCAGCTTGCCAACCTGCCAACTGCAGACCTTGCAATTTCTCAGCCTCCATAATCACCTGAGCCTATTCCTTATTTCTTTTTCCCTCTCTCTCTCTCGCTCTCTCTCAGTAGATAGATAGATAGATAGATAGACTACTGGTTCTGTTTCTCTGAAGAAATTTGACTAATGTAGAGGACATTTCAAATGCATATATAAATCACCAATATTGCTATGTAAAACATGACTGGAAAATATGTTTTTATTCATAATCACAAGTCATAGTAATGTATCACTCGATAGGAAATGTTCAGAAACAACATAGAGGTGTGAAGAAGGTTTGTGTGGAGGAAAAACTATCTGACTATATGATACAGGTAGAAAACCAGGTAGTCCTTTACCAACAAGCACTCAAGGTCTGTATTTTAAGAAGAACCTCCCAGTTACTGCCCTAATATGCATTTTTCCTTTTGGTTTGATGATAGCCAAAAGATTGCACATGTGGAACTTTATCCTTTCAGACCAGTGTTCTCAACTGGCACTGATTTCTCCCCTATGGGACGTTTGGCAATGTCTGATTTTTCCATTATCACAACCGGAAAAAGGGTGCTATTGACATTCAGTGGGGAGTGGTCAGAGATCCTGCTAAGCATCCTACAGTGCACAGAACAGCCCCCACGACAAGTAATCATTTAGCCCAAACGTCAAAAGTACTGAGGTTGTAAAAATCCTCCTTTAGAAAAGAGCTTTTGATATCTGGGTGAGGCAACATATCAAAGTCTAGCAGTCACTTATTTAGTGAAAATGAATTCACAGCCTTTTCTGGAAGCTATTTTTTATAGATAGAGACAGATGGAGAAAAGTGTAAGGTCTGTAAGGACCCTTAGGGAATGGCAGAGATACCCTGCAAAAAAAATGAGAAGGGAGGAACACCAAAGACAAATGCACAATTTTATAAATTTACAACTTACTTTGGAGGGAAAAAAGCCCTTTAAAGGTAAGGTTCAGAACTTCCAAAAAGCTATTCAGGACATATTGACATTATGATAGGCAATTCAAAGCCATTTTAAGTCTGTCTTATTCTGTTTTGTGTTGCTATAACAGAATATCACAGACTGGGGAATTCATTTTCTTAAAAAATCATTTCTTACAGTTCTAGGTGCTAAGAAGTTCAAGATCAGAGGAGGACCACATCTGGTGAGGGTCTTCCTGCCACATCATCCCATGGTGGAAGGTGGAAGGGTAAGAGAGCATAAGAAAGCAAAAGAGCAACAGGGGGCTGAATTCATTTTTATAACATGTCCACTCTCACAATAACTAGCCCATTCCCATGATACTGACATTAATCCATTCACAAGGGAAAAGCCCTAACGATCTAATCACCTTTTATTACACCCCACCTCCCAACACTGTGGCATTGGGGATTAAATTCCCATCACATGAATTTTAAGGGACACATTCAAACCACCTTGGTCCCTAAACTTCAGGCCCTTCTCACATACAAAATATATTTATTTCATCCCAATAGTCCCTATAGTCTTAATTTGTTCAAGCATCATCTCGAAAGTCTGAGATTTTGAGTACGGAGTCTCATCTAAATCAGATATGGGTGAAACACAAGGCATGATTCATCCTGAGGCAAATTCCTCTCCAGCTGTGAACCTGTGAAATTAACAAACTACATGCTTCTAAAATACAATGGTGGGACAGGCATAGGATAGACACTCCCATCCCAAAGGGGAGAAATAGGCAATAAGAAAGGGGTATCTGGTCCCAAGTAAGTTGAAAACCCAACAGGGAAAACAGCATTAAATCTTAAAGCTCCAGAATAATCTCCTTTTATCATGATTTATGACTCCATGTCCCACATTATCAGCACACTGGGTGGCATTTGGGCTCCCAGGGCCTCAGGTAGCTTCACTCCCATGGTTTTGCTGGGTTCAGTGCACCCTGTAGCCCTTACAAGTTGGAGTCCCATGCTTGCATCTCACCCAGACTGATGCTACAGGCTAGTAACTCTACAGTTCTAGAGTCTCAGGAGTGGCCCCTCTCCCATGGCTCTACTAGGCAATGACCTAGTAGGGGCTCTCTGTAGTGGCTCTACCTCTGCAACAAGTCTCTGCCTGGGCCCCCAGGATGTCTATGACACACCTAGGCCCACTTGTGTCACATCTGGGACAGCTGGAAAGTGTTTTACCAGAATGTGGGAAGCAGAGACTTGAAGTGGCTCTGGGTAACAAGCCCTGGAAGATGCCCCAGGACCCAACCCCTAAAACCATTCTGCCCTCAGAGCTATGGCCCTGTAATAAAAAGGGAAGCCTCCACAATCTCTGAAATGCCTGCAGGGTCAATGTTCCATTCACTTGATGGTCCCTTCTATCAGTACTAATCTCGTTAGCAAACCGTTGCTTGACCAAACACTCTTTTTCATTCTTTACATGGCTAGGCTGAAATGTTTCAAAATCTTTCCATTCTGCTTCTCCTTTAATTATAAGTTCTGTCTTTATTTCTTTTCTCTTGCATCTTAGTGTATGTAGTTGAAAGTATTCAGACTGCTCCTTCAGTATTTTGCTTAGAAATTTCTTCCATCATATATCTCAGTTCATTGCTCTTAAATTTCACTTTCCATAAAGCCCTCAGGTATGAACACAATTCAGCCAGTTCTTTGCAACCATATAAAAAGAATGGCCTTTACTCCAGTTTCTAACACTTTGTTACTCATTTCCATCTGAGCCCTCATCAAAATAGCCTTTACTGTCCATATTTCTACCAGTATTCCAATTATGACAACTTAAGTAATTGCTAAGAAGTTTTAGACTTCCTCTACACTCTTCTTCTGAGCCCTCACCAAATCACCCTTAACACTACATTTACAGCAATCTAGGCTTTCTCAAGCCTGCTTCTCCAAATTCTTTCAGCTCACTTCCAAAGCTGCTTCCACATTTGCAGGTACTTGTTACAGCAACAGCTCCACTTCTCAGTACCAATTTTATATCTTGGTCCATTTTATGTTGCTATAACAGAATACCACAGACTGGGTAATTTATAAAGTAAATAAACTTATTTCTTAAGTTCTGGAGCCTGGGAAGTCCAAAGTCAAGGAGCCTGCATCTAGTGA
>CAUYSK010091348.1:0-10126 GCA_963575035.1 Avahi laniger | reverse complement strand
GTTTGAGCTCAGGAGTTCGAAACCAGCCTGAGCAAGAGCGAGACCCCGTCTCTACTAAAAATAGAAAGAAATTAATTGGACAACTAAAAATATATATAAAAAATTAGCCGGGCATGGTGGCACATGCCTGTAGTCCCAGCTACTCGAGAGGCTGAGGCAGGAGGGTCGCTTGAGCCCAGGAATTTGAGGTTGCTGTGAGCTAGGCTGACGCCACGGCACTCTAGCTCAGGCAACACAGTGAGACTCTGTCTCAAAAAAAAAAAAAAAAAAAAGAAGAATAAATTCTGGAGCTAGAATGCCTAGGTCAAATCCCGGTTCTGTTATTTGCCAGGTATATATAACCTTGGGCAATCAATAGTGTTTTTGGCCAGGCTTGTTATCCAAATGTTTTGGGAGGCCAAGACAGGAGGACTGCTTGAGGCCAGGAATTCAAGCCCAGCCTGGACACCATAGCAAGACCCCATCTCTATAAAAAATAAGAAATATTAGCCAAGTGTCGTGGCATGCACCTTTAGTCCCAGTTACCTGGGAGGCTGAGGCAGACTTAAGCCCAGGAGTTTGAGGTTACAGTGAGTTGACTGCACCACTGCACTCCAGCCTGGGTGACAGAGTGAGACCCCATCTCTAAAAAAATATTAATATAATAATAATAATAATAATAATAATGATGATGTTTCTGGGCCTCAGTTTCCACAGCTGTAAAACAGAGTAATTTAGGGATATAAAAAATAAGTTTACCATATATATATAAAGCACTTAATCAGTGTCTAACACATAATAAGCAATATGTAAGTGTATCCATTATTGTTGTTAAATGAATAGCAGCATTCTTTGACAGATGTACATATGAGCAAAAAATCCTATAAATTAATTAAATCATAGTATAGCATACTCATTAAATTAAATATGCAGTCACTAAAAAAGATGCTGTATATCTGTTGGCACAAAAAAGTATTCACAACATATAAAGTCACAAACTGCTATAATCTGGCCAGGCTCAGCGGCTCATGTCTATAATCCTAGCACTCTGGGAGGCTGAGGCAGGAGGATCACTTGGGCTCAGGAGTTCAAGACCAGCCTGAGCAAGAGTGAGACCATCTCTCCTAAAAATAGAAAAAATTAGGCAGGCAAGGTGATATGTGCATGTAGTCCCAGATACTCAGGAGGCTAAAGCAGGAGGATCGCTTGAGCCCAGGAATTTGAGGTTGCTGTGAGCTACAATGATGCCACTGCACTCTAGCCCAGTGCAATAGAGCCAGAACCCATCTCAAAAATAATAATAATAATAATAACAATACGGAAGTTTGAAATATCAGGAGAATTACCCAAATGTGACACAGAGGCACAAATAAAAACATACATCTGCATACATACATACACAGCAGGTGTGTATGCAGATGTATGTTTTTATTTGTGTCTCTGTGTCACAGCCTATATTATGTATGCATATGTTTTTTAAACCTAAATTTAGAAATTTCATGTTAATTCTCTTAAAATTTTATCTTTTTCATTTAAGCCCAGCACTTGGATTTAGGAATATCTTTTTAAAATTTATGTTGCCATCAACATAAGCTAGTCCACCAGTTTTATGTCATTCACAATTAAGTCAGAATGCCTTCTACAACTAGACCACCTGAGAAACAAAATTGATCAGATTAAGCATCAAGCACAATACCTCTGGAAATCTTCAACCAGGCTGATAATCAAACTTAGTTTTTGAGGCCAGGTGCAGTGGCTCACGCCTATAATCCTAGCACTCTGGGAGGCCGAGGGGAGGATCGCTCAAGGTCAGGAGCTCGAGACCAGCCTGAGCAAGAGCAAGACCCCTGTCTCTACTAAAAATACAAAGAAATTAGCTGGACAACTAAAAATATAGAAAAAACTAGCTGGGTATGGTGGTGCATGCCTGTAGTCCCAGCTACTTGGGAGGCTGAGGCAGAAGCATCGCTTGAGCCCAGTAGTTTGAGGTTGCTGTGAGCTAGGCTGAAGCCACGGCACTCACTCTAGTCCGGGTAACAGAGTGAGACTCTGTCTCAAAAAAAAAAAAAAAAAAACACTTAGTTTTTGAGATGAAGTTAAAATAATGGAATAGAGATAAGTAATTTCCCTTACTTTAAAAAGGACAGAATCTTTTGAAGATCCAGAAATGTTCAGTGAATCCAAATCTGGGTTTTACCTAGAACTGGTGAAAGACTGACCTTCATTTTTTTTTTTTTTAAGAACAGCAAAATGCTCATGGTTATCGAAGCTACGCCATAGGAACTTGGGAACTTGAGGATTCATTGTATTATTCTTTCTACTTTTGTCTGTTTGCACAGACAAAATTGCACATTTTATGATAATGGTTTGAAAAAAATTTCTAAAAAACTTATTTTTTAAATTCCAACTGATAAAATTATTCTATTCAAATTAGTTTGGTCTTTTGAAAGTAGCTAATGACCTACTGATAACTTACCTACTGTGTAGTAATAAGGTGTAAGAACCGAGGCTTTTACACAATTGATTCCTCCTAGTACCTCTGCTAACATTTTATAAATCTGCTGTTGTGCTCCGTTCATGCTGCCAGTATCTTTATAAAAATAAAAATAATTAGTACACTTAATCGGTTTTTGAATGAAAATCATCCCAATTCTACAAACTGAAAAATAAACATTTATATTTCCAGTAAGAGCTTCAATGTAATACCGTATGTAATGACACTAAATCCAATACAGGACAAGTTCTTTGCTCTCAACTAGAACAAGTTTAGTGTCCCAAATATTAAGAAATTCTTACAATAAAAATCTCACCTAAAAAATTAAACGGGTCTTGGCACTCTTGGGGACTCTGGTGTCATGTTTAGGCTTAACAAGAATAACAATGTACTATTTAATATTTACTTCAGAATTAAACTTTGATATCTGACCAAAAGAAAATTCAAACCTTTATTATATTGTTGACAGAAGCGGTCATGAAACCACGGAATCTGAAATTCTGGGCATTCCAAACAGACTGCTCTATTTAACTCCATAAGACGAAACTGAGCCCTCGTATTTAGAGATGAAGGTAAAACTGAAATTAATAAAATAATGGATTTGACAGCTTAGACCTAGCAAAGACAACTCATTTTTTACATTCATTTATTGGTAGATGCTTTACTCTCATACTATCAAATCACTTCATTTGCAAATAAATGCTTTGTATTTTTAAATTATTACATTCAGTGGCATGATTAGAACCAATTCCTATGTTATTTTCACTAGTGAATGTTAAAACTACATTTAAAAAATACTATAAAAAATTTTTGTGGACCTAATATTCCACACTTAGGAATTTATACTAAGGAAACAATGATTTGCGTATAACAACTCATTATTTATAATAATGAGGAACTGGACACAATCTATAACTGAATTTTATTATATCCATATCATGGTCTATTAGGTAGCCAATAAAAAATCATGACATCAAAAAATATTTAATGACATAAAAAACTGTTCAAAATATAGTTACAAAAAGGCAGCATATAAAAGTGAATAAATAATCCAAATTTTATTTTAAAATATAGATATATAGACATACACTGAAGAGCAGGAAAAAGACCAAAAAGAAATACTCCAGAACTTTAAAAGAGGTAGTTTCACTCAGTGGTAAGATTATGGGGTAATTCTTATTTTCTATTTTATACTTCTGTGTGTTTTCCAAATTTTTGACAATAAGCATTAATACTTTTATAAACAGAAAAAAGTTATTAACATTTAAATGCTTCAGTATAGGCAGAGCTGAGACTTGGATACAAAGTACAAGTGATAATTTAATAAATTAAGAAGTAGATACATACTTTCAAGTTGAGAATCCAATCTGGCTAAGAATTTGATGTTAAAAATTGCCTTTAACAGATCTTCTGGAAAATATTCAAGTGTAGCAAAAGAGAAACCAAGAAACACTAACATTAGAGGATCCAATATACCTAAAAGAAAATTAAGATTGTAAAACCAGGTTTTTAAAAAATGATACAAAGACAGCCTAGCTAAAACTAACCTAAACTGTTACAATTCAGGATAGTGGTAAAGTGATTACCTTTGGGTAGGGGTGGAATAGGAAAGGGAGACAAGAGAAGAAGGGGACTATTGTAATATTCTGTTTGTTGATCTGGGTATTGACTCCCTGGGTCAGCAATCCCCAACATTTTTGATACCGGGGACTGGTTTCGTGGAAGACAATTTTTCCACAGATAGGGTGGGGGGTGGGGGTAGGCAGAGCTCAGGCGGTGATGGGAGCCATGGGGAGCGGCTGTAAATAGCTTTGCCTCCCTGCTCACCTCCTGCTATGCGGCCTGGTTCCTAAGTTTCATGGAAGATCATTTTTCCACCGGCAGGGGGAATGGGGATGGAGGGTGGGAGGTGGGAGATGGGAGGTGAAGGGGGATAGGGAGAGCTCAGGCAATGATGCATGGCCTGGGTCCTAACAGGCCACTGACCAATAGTGAGCCACAGCCCAACGGTTGGGGACCACAGCCCTGAATGACTCAATTTGTACAAACTCACACCATTATACTAAGGTTATATGAACATTTCTGTTATTATACTTTGATAAAAGTTTTAAGAACTACCTTGAGAAGAAAAAGAATTCAAAACAAAAGGACAATGGTATAAGTAAAAAGAAGTGATCCTAGTCTCTATGTATTGGTGATAATAATATAATATTGCTCAGAATATTTTAGGTACCATTCTAAACACTTTCCATATATTCACTCATTTAAACCTCATTTCCATACATAGTAGGAACAATTATCTCTGCTTTATAAATGATCGTAAGGAAGCAAAGAGAAGTTAAATGACTTGCCTGAAAGACACACAGTTATCAAGTGAAGGCTGGGCTTTAATCCAGAAAGTCCAGCTCTGGAGCCTGGCCCACTATACCATGCTGCTCTCCAGGGATCTCAGATCTCTAGGCTGAGTGCACACACGTCTGAGGCTCAGGTCTTGCTTAGCACCTCCTCTCTTACCTGTCACCCAGCAGCATGGCAGTGTCCAAGAGTATGAGGCTTGAGGTTATTTACCTGATTTGCCTCATCCAAGAGACATTTCTGATGTGGGGGAAGGGGTCACCTAAAATGCCCAGTTGGCATCAATATTCTTACAAAGGACAGAAAAGACAATATCAAATCTTTCCTTTTGTATTTTTTGGTGAGTTTATTTAGTAAAGTAAGACCAAGTCTTAAATGAAGTTAATAGTGATGATTTCCACCAGCAAAACTAATGTCAAAATTAATCTTTATTCAAAACAAAGGAAATTATTACTCCATTAGTTATTTAAAATTTTACCTATAAAGGTCTCTAAAAATTTTTCTTAGAGAATCTTTTCTAATTCTCTAAGTCTTAAAAAATCAAAGCTATACTTATCAATCTTTCTTCTCTTATATCCTTCAGTAAAAAAAAGAACTACTTTCTAAGCCTCTATTTGTAGAATATGAGTAGAGATGTACCTTCATTTCCTTCTGATTGTTGACACATGACTGAACAACCAGGAGAACACACTCTAGGTCTCACTTTCAAGCCTCATCTTTCTACATATAGTTGTGTTACTAAAAGGGGTATAAATGGATGCCACACATACATACATCCATACACATATATACACATATACATCAGAGCCCCATTTGTGCACTGTGACATAGCAGTGAAGACATGGTTAGATGCTATCCGACCTACAGATCCCACAAAAAGGTAGCAAAGCATGATACTGATACAATTAATATATATACTGGTTTCACACCAGCTTAACCAGAGATCTATATAAACCCTAATGTAGAGCCTAACATCTTATGCTGGATGTGGAAGCTCTCAGTAAGTATCTTGGTAGATGACTGGGTAACTTACTCTGTAGGCACAGTAACAAGCTCTGAAGAAACTAGTCTCTGGCTGTCTCTCCAAGCCCATCTCCTACCAACTCTCCCTCACTCCATTCCTGCCACACTGAATCCACTATTTCTGGAAGAAACCAGACATGCTCTCACCTCAGGGTCCCTCATACTTTTATCTTTCATCCTGTGACTCTCATTCCCATCTATTGCCATGGATCATTCCCTCGCTTCATTTAGTGCATGGTTAAATGGCATCTCCTCAGAAGCAGTCCCTAAATCCCTTATCCAAAATAGCACTCCATCCCACCCCACCATGCGACATCCTACATACTTATCCTGCTCTACTGTTCTTGAGAGTACTTATCACGATTTGACTTTAGAGATTTGCTTACTGTTTACACCAGCTTCCCCCAACCAGAAAGTAAACTCAATGATGACAGTTTATCTGTTTTTACTTTTTCTTGTATCTCCAGTGCCTAGAAGAATACCTGACAATAAATACGTGGCGAATGTTGACTCAAAAGGCAACAACTACCGAGGCAGATATTTCACTTCTAAAACTTCCATATCATATTGACAAGTAAGCAGTGTGAATCTGAGAAGTCCCATAAAGCTATACTACTTGAAAGAAAAACTATACCAAATACAATTCAGGAACCAAAATAAAGAATGAAAAGGAAATAGGAAAAGTAATTTCCTGCGTCTGCTATCTTCACATACTGCTTCTGCTAAGGTGAAGAGTAGGAAAGACTGTTTCTAGTCTACTTTTTCTAGTACTGAAACACTATTTAAAGACTTTTTTAAGAGATAAAAAATAATCAGTACCAGAGCATCAACCCTTCAAACAATTCATAAACATCTATTAAGTCCCTTATGAAATATTCATTTACTTTTTAAAAATAGATTATTAAAATCAATAGAAATAATCACATATTATATGCCTCCAGATGTGATCTAAATATAAGGTACACACAGCACTGCACACAAGGTATTTTTGCTGAAAATGTTTAATCTGAACTTAATTAAGCATCTATACCTAACTTCTCATTTACTGGAAATACAACTAGAATGTGGTACTATTTATAAAAAATGGCCAATCTCTTTTATAAAAAAAAAACATCAAGCAAAAAAAGATGGATAAAATGACATAACCACTCAATGTTGGTTGTTTAAAAAAAGTTATAAATGACAATTTGGTGACAACTGGGAAAATCTGATTATGGACTAGGTAGTGGATGGTACTTGTTCATTTTCTTGGGTAATATCCTGGTATTGTAGTTACATAGGAGAATGTCCTTATAACCTGAAGTATATGGAATTGAAAACTTGGAAGGCTCATCATATACACACATGTGCTTGCACACACACACACTGAACAGATATAGTAAGTGTTAATCATTATTCAAGCTAGATGACAGATTAGATATTAGGGGATTATTATTAAGTTTCTTAGGTGTGCTAACAATATTGTGGTGATGTAGAAGAATGTCATTATTCTTAGGAGATGCACTCTAAAATAAGTAGGGGTGAAGGGTCACAATGCCAACAGCTTTTTGAAATGGCTCAGAAAAAAATAAGAGCAAGAGAGACAAAAGGATAAGGCAAATGTAATAAAATGTTAACATTAGTGAATCTACACAGCGAGTATATAGGTATTCCTTGTTCAATTCTTTCCATTTTTTATACAAAGTTTAACATTTTTCATAATAGAAAAGTTTTGAAAATGGACACAAAACTTTTTTAGGTGTAGGATTCATGGCCATTATGGTTACCCTTTTAAATGAGGGTAGTTCAGAAGCAGCAGGTATCCCCTGACTTACTCATTCAATGCATTACCTAATTATATACTTACTTAAGTAAGAATTAAGGTGTTGCATACAAGTTCCAAAAAATTCATCTCTTTGAGGTGGATCATAGTTCAAGATGCTGAATGGAAAAATAATAGCAAGGATTACAAAAGGATGGATCTGTATAAAGAGAAAAAAATTTCATAATTTAAACTTCAGTAAAGCAAAATGAAATTTTAACCTAATTATTATTTTAGGTAAAGTCTTTTTCTAACATGCTTATCATTAAATAATAAATGTATCTCTGCTTATTAATTTTTCTACACTGCTATAATTAATTTAACCCCATCACTAATTATTAGAACTCTAAAAGTATTAATGCAAAAAAAAAAACCAGATAATCTACAAATTTATTTTTTAGATGTAATATCCTCTTCTAGAATTCATTAATCATTAAAATGAATAGGAAACAGTATCAATAATTTCCATGCTATCAATACATTTTATAGGATAACATAATGTAACTAAAGAAATTTATTTATAATCATCAGTATTTATTTTTCTTTCTTTCATTCACTTTTTTATTTCATCTTTCACCCACTCATCCAATACTTAATGAGTACCAGGCACTATGCTAAGCAAATAAGATAAACTTTTATTTTCATTTGTGAGAAATAATGTCTTGTAAATAAAGGCCGTACCCTGATATATCTACAACAGTCATTTTGTAAATGAGTTGCTTCTCACATAATTCATAAAGCAGCATTTCACAAGTAAGTCCCAGAAATAAATCTGTAAGAAAATACACTGACAATTTAAGAATAATGATGTCAATGGACACCTTGTAATTTTTCTCAGCTTTCATGCTTATCTCGTACCTTTGAATGTAATTGTTTTTAAATAGTAAAAGTAATACCAAAGCATTATAGAAAATTTTAAAAAGATGGTCAGGCATGGTAGCTCATGCCTGAAATCCTAGCCTTATGCGAGGCCAAGGTGGGAGGACTGTTTGAGGGCAGGAGTTCGAGACCAGCCTGAGCAAGAGCAAAAGCGAGACCCGAGACCCCATCTCTACAAAAAATAGAAAAATTAACCAGGCATAGTGGCATGCGCCTGTAGTCCTAGCTACTCGGGAGACTCAGGCAGGAGAATTGCTAGAGCCTAAGGGTTTGAGGTTGCAGTGAGCTAAGATGACACTACTGCACTCTAGCTTGAGCAACAGAGCAAGACTGTCTCAAAAGAAAAAACAAAAATCATTCCTATTCCACTATCCTAATACAATTAGTATTCTCAAAGAATTCTGATTACTGATCTTAATGATATTATAATGAACCAAAGGATGACTGCTGATCTCCCCAAATCTACAATGCTAGAGGAAGAAGTGGCTTTAAGGGGAGGAACAACAAATTGCTGAACCAGAAGCCAGAGTTTAATTTTTAAACTTCGAATTCTAATCCATGTTCTCAAATTGTTTATGATAAAAGATTATGCTTCTAGAAGTTGACAACTATATAAAACTAACATGTAACATTTAAAGTTCACCTTTTCAATCTGCTGAATAACCACTGAGGCTATCCTATCAAGTAGCAAAGTACTGAGGTAGTTAGTTCTTGAAATAAAAGACGCAATCCCTGCAACATTCTTGTAATTAATTTCTTCCATCAAACGCTGTAAAGTAGCAATTGTTTCTTCAAGAAGTGACTCAGGAAGCCATTCTCCTTTGAAAGATTTAAGTTCCTCCCATAATAGATCCAAATTGTTGCTTTGTTGTAGTCTCTGATGACCATAGTGATCTAACTTTTGAAGTAGTTTCAGTTGTTTCCCAGTAATACTACCCCAGTACATGTGACCGTACTGAATCCATGTTAAAACAAATGTGGCAAAACCATTCAGGTCAGCTAGGTCACACTGTGGTAAAACTGCTTCAATTCGGGATATCCCCTCTGCATCCAGATGAGGAGAAGGAATCATGGAAATAGCACGGACCAGAATGGAAATCTCACTTGGTATGACACTAATTTTCAAATAACTATAAAGGAAGGGAAAAAAAATGAAAAGAATAAAATTAACACGTTAGCAACAAAACCAAAATATATATGTATTAAAATGTGAATATATATTATTATTACTATAATTAATAGGTTAGGTAAGGTAGGCTTAAGATATACATTAATTAAAGGAGAGTTAGGTAAATTCAAAGACAACTGGTCCATGAAAGATTATTAACGGAAGCCTAAGATGTTCTGAAGCACATTCCAAATTTTTTTATGCAAAAATAAAACCAGAGGCCGGGCGCAGTGGCTCACGCCTGTAATCCTAGCTCTCTGGGAGGCCGAAGTGGGCGGATCGTTCTGAGCTCAGGAGTTCGAGATCAGCCTGAGCAAGAGCGAGACCCCCGTCTCTACCAAAAATAGAAAGAAATTAATTGGACAGCTAAAAATATATAGAAAAAATTAGCCGGGCATGGTGGCGCATGCCTGTAGTCCCAGCTACT
>CAUYSK010091345.1:0-17619 GCA_963575035.1 Avahi laniger | reverse complement strand
GGGCCTTCAGAAAATGGATGAGTTATGTCAATTTCTGAGACTAACTGCACGTACTGAACGACCACTTAAGACACTGAGGCTGTGGGACGCTTTTAAGTCAGACATTTAAAATGAATGTATTTTGGGGGCGCACGCCTATAGTCCCAGCTGCTTGAAAGGCTAAGGATCACTTGAGCCCAGGAGTTCGAGGCTGCAACAAGCCCTGAACGTACCTGTGAACAAGCACTGCACTCCAGCCATAAGAACAGAGCAAGACCCCATCTCTTTAAAACACAGAACAAAACAACACAACAACATATTTCAGGAGCGACTGCAAAATGGGTACAGGGTTTCTGTTTGGGGATGATGAAAATGTTCTGCACCTAGATAATGGTGATGGCTGCACGATCTTGTAAATGCATTAAATGTCTCGGAATTGTACAGGTTGCAATGGCAAATTGTATGTTATGCGGAGCTTACAATTTAAAGATAAATAAGTTGACAATACCATTTTTAAAAAAGCAAGCCATTTAGAGTAACTCACAGACAAGCCCTCTAACCCTCAAACTACCACCTTAAAATTCTTCCTTCTAAATAACATGGAGTCACAAGACCACACCAACAACAAACCACCTGAGGCTGCCTGTCCTGCCCAAGGTTTCCTAAATCCACGTGCACATGAGAGGAAAATGTAGTTGCAAATCAAGACATCAAAACAGACCCACTAGACCCATGGTGCAGTCTCTTTCCCCCGGCCGCTGCTGAATGTGGGACAGGGGTGTCACATTTGCATGTACTCCCGCACACAAAGCACCCTGCCGCGCAGCACACTGCGCTACTCTCGCACAAGGCTATGCTGGATACCGGGCTCTGCCCTACAAAATTCCGAGCTTGAGTTTCGCTGTGTTACCCCGACTGATCCGGCACCAGCAAGGGGTTTGTAATCATCCAGCAGAGCAGTTCAGAATGGAAAGCTGCAATTGCCCCTCAGCTAATTTAAGGCCAGGAAAGGCAAATGTCAGCCCTAACGCAACAAATGAGGGGGAAAGCCCAGATGACAAATCTCTGCGACTTATCCTAAAATCTCGTCAGAAGCTTGTCTTCTAAATGCAAAATCAGTCTTCACCTTAACCTCCATACACCCAGTCACCGCTCAGGGAAAACATCCAGGAAGCCAACCCTCAGCTTCATTTAGCATATCTACAATTTTATGTTAGAACACATTTTTCTGTAAAGAGCACTGTGCCACATGCCTTCAATTTTGTGGCTGGTACTGGATTTAGGATGTACTCACCCCCACCCTTTCGTCCCATCAAAACACAAACCCAAGGCCAGTGCCAGCCCGTTGGCGCTTGGCAGCAGCTCCAGCAGGCAGGGGCGGAAATGGCTGGAAGGAGGCAGAGAAGAGGGACGCTGTCAGCACCCGCAGCCGCGGAGGGCCGCCCCCAGATCTCATTTCAGCTCCAGCCTCCAGAGCTGCCCAGAACACGATCCTCAGTGAGGCCTCTCAGACTTGAGGAGCAACAATCAGATGTAGTCCATCTTCACTTCCTCACAAGGATTACATCCAACACTGAAAGCCAAGTCCATGCCACGAAATTTACTTTGAGATATTTATGTCTTCTTGATTCTAAATGCTATGCCAGTGCAGAAAGAGAAGTAAGGCCCATTTCACTTACTGCTGTGTAAGCTAAAATCTCAAATAAAATTTCAGCATGCACAATTGTACCAACATGGAATTTCTCTTTTTTAAAGGCTAATCAAGTGAAGCAGTGGGAGTAGAGAAGGAACAAAGGAATCTGTAACTGGCTGTGATCAATTACTTGTAAACACCACTGTACTCAGACTAGCCCAATATGGAATGATTATCCACCATGATCAAGAAGGACTGACTCAAAGAAAGTCAGGCTGGTACTCATGCATTCAGCCACCAATCCCTTCATTTATATGTCCCCCCACCCATCCTTCCAGCCGTATGCCCATTCATTCACCCAGCCACCTTCCCACCCTTCCTTCCATCCATCCATTCATCCATCCATGCACAATGTAACTATCCACATACTCATCCACACGCCCATGCAACCAACCACATACCCTTCCAACCCATCCATCCATGCACCCATGTATCTATCCACATACCCTTCCGTCCAACCACCCATACATCCACACACATGCAACTCTCCATCCACCCACCTACCCTTCCATCCATCTGTGCAATTATCCATGTACCCCTCTATCCATCTATCCACATACCCATGCAACCATCCATGTACCCTTCCTTCCATCCATGCATTCATCCATCTATGCACACATGTAACTATCCACATACCCCCCACATGCCCATGCAACCAACCACATACCTTCCATCCATCCATCCATGCACCCATGTATCTATCAACATACCCTTCCATCCAACGACCCATACATCCACACACATGCAACTCTCCATCCATCCATCTATCCTTCCATCCCTCCATCTGTGCAACTATCCAAGTACGCCTCTATCCATCTATCCGCATACCCATGCAACTATCCAGGTACCCTTCTATTCATCCATCCAACCATCTATTCATCCATCCATGCACACATGTAACCATCTATCCATCCATGCACACATGTAACATACCCATCCATGCAGTCACCTACTCATCCATCTCTCCATCCATCCACCTGTCCACTCATCCACTTATCTGTCCATTCATCAGTCCATCCATCCAACCAGCCACTTACTGAGCACCTAATCTGTGCAGGATTAGGCCAGGTACAGGATGATGAGAAATGAAAAGTAAAATTCTGTTCTTCCAGGAGCCATCAGTATGACCCAGCAGGCAGTGAGAACAGGTGAAAGGTGTGGCAAATATATCCGTGATGTGAGTACACCACCACTGTCCCAGTCTGCAGAGCATGCCACTGTTCATGGGGTAGCGAGCATCCACTCGGAAGGTAAACTCTTGAAAGTGGAATTACTGAACAAGAAGCTGTGTGCAAGTAGAAGGCTTCAGTTACATCCTGCCAAAAAGCCCCCCAGACAGGCTTTGCCAAATGCCCCTCTTCTGTGCTGCCCACACGGCGGCAACTGCCCTCTTCCCTTCATTATAGGGGTTTCCATATCAGTTGTGAATCTCAAACCTCATCAGCTCAAAGATGGCATGACACTTCCTGAGAGAGCTGACCCAGCAGATAGAATTGGCGTAAAGAGAGAAGGGAGAAGCAGGGACGTTTCCCTCATTGTTACGGACTGAATCGTGCCCCTGCAAAATCAGTATGTTGAAGCCCTAAGCCCCAGTATCTTGAAATGTGATTCTACTTGGAGATGGGGCCTTTAAAGAAGTAATTAAGGTAACATGAGGCCGTTGGAGAAGGCCCTAACCCAAGAGGACCAGAGTCCTGCTGAGAAGAGGCGACGAGGACACAGACACGCGCAGAGGGACGACCTCGTGAGGACGCAGGGAGAAGACGGCATCTACACGCCCAGGAGAGAGACCTCAGGAGGAACCAGCCCCTGAGACACCTTGATCTCGGACTTCCAGCCACCAGAATTGTGAGAAAGACATTTCTGTTGTCTGAGCTGCCAGTCTGTGGTACTTTCTTATGGCAGCCCTAGGACACTGATTCACCCATTCGAGGGACCCCACGTCAGGGGCAAGAGCATTTGCAAGAGGCAGAGTCCTGCCGGTTGCAAGTGAGCCAGGGGATCTGGTACAGGCCTCCGAAGGCTGCAAGGACAGAGGGTGAGGCGACTTGCACAGGGCAGGTGGGCTGCTCAGGACGGGAAAAGCTGGAGAGAAGTGAACGCTGCCGGATCTGCTCCTCGGGGCCAGGCTGACTTTAGCTCAAACACCATCTGTTTTGCCTGTGACCCAGCCAGAAGTCACCTGGCTCTCTCTCCTCTGACCTTCTGAAGCACCACGTAACTTTTTAAAAAAATTATAAATATGTGTCATCACCTCAATCCTAAGTATTTGTGTCTTTCTTTTCCTCCTACACTGTGAGGTCCTTTGGGGGCAGAACCTCTGCCCTGCTTACCTTTATATATAACACAGGATCTTGAACTTCACAAAAAATTTTACCGCTATTTGATCCGCATGAACAATGAACAAATAAAAATCACCTCCTATCACAACATTCTTCTGCTAGCCAAACAGAATACAACAGCAAACACTTTTCATTATCATGTGTCGATTAGCACATCAGTAATTTATATTATTTGCACAGACATGTTTACATTTCATTAAACTTATGCAAAACCCTGGGTATCATTAAACTTCTGCATTACAGATTTTGGTTTTGATGGGCAAAGGATAATCTTTTCCCCGAATTTTCATTTCTATTACTCTCAAATTTAATTTTTTAAGTGTATTCTTTCTTGCTGATCCTTCAGAAACTAAACTGTCTCTGGAAAAAGTTGACAACCACTTTCCAACATTCAAATTCTGTAATTTCACTGAGCCTCCCCACTCTTAAAAACACACAAACAATTCTGAAAATTGCGGGGTTTGGATCTCAAAAGCGGAGAGCTTCTGGAACCAGTTTCTTTAGCATGGTTATGCAGCCTGCTGGAAGACACAGCCGTGATAAATGAGCACCGGCCCCACCCCTTCCTCCTGTCCTTTCAGTATTGACAATGCCATTCACTCTCTCTCACTCTCACACACACAGCATGCACGCGAGAGCCGTCCATGGCAACCCTCCCTACCCACAGAAGAGGAGCTACACTCTGGCCATCATGGGTGCCCTCTGCACAGTCTAAAGGCTTGTGGCACCAGGCAGAGTGCCAGAGCAGAGCAAGGTCCTGCGTGGCAGAGCCCACAGAGGGCCAAGCCCACGACGCACTGTACAACTGGGCTCAGGATGGCAGCGGTGCCTGGAAGCCGGCTTTGCAGACAGACCACAGCTGGCGCTCGGCATGTGACTTACTCGGAATCCACAGTGATAAAGCTATAATTGTGCTTCTCAGACACGGCTAAATTCTGTGGGCGGATTACTCATCAGCCTTTCTTACCCATGGGTTCTTTGTTTTAGCCATGCAGACTGTTAAGTGATTGCAGGGACTTCCTACACAAGCACACACAGAATATCAATCCTGTCACCTCAGAGCCACATGAATATTTGATACTCTTGTATGAGGCCAACAGCACTTGGCTTAAAGCCAAGTGAAATCAGACCCCATTACACATCAGGCTGCTGAAAGCAAATGTGTAAACTGGTTACTTCTGCAAAAGAACCTTGAGTTTTGAGGTCACTGTTTAATTTGAATGGCACGCCAATCACACAAGATTCTCCAGGCAATAGAACAATCTGCACCCAGCAATACTGCGCTGTGCACTGACTCCCACCTCGGCACCAGCCCTTTCAAAACAAGATCACACACCTTCTGCAGAGACATCGACCTTCTTCCCCGCCCACCTTGTATTTAATCTAAATCCTACCCGCACCACAACAAAACAGCTACAGTGCACATTGGAGTCACAGCACGCAGCACCACAATCCCTGCTGCTGCAGTTCTTGCGGATGCTCAGAGCCTCTCCCTGGGAGTCGGCCGACTTCATTTCTATTTTAAACCTCAAAATAAACTCATTAACTAAGTCCAATTTAGGAAGGTTTGCCCTATTCCTTTCTGACTGACAGTCCTCAGAGGCAACTCTAGTTTCAAGACTGTGGGCCAAGAACACAGCTGTGCGCTAGGTGGCTAAAGCTTCCCTTCAGCCAGGTGCCCCATACAATGACTCAGTTCAAGTAGCTTAAACTGAACTTCTCATTTTGTCTCCATAAAGAGTCTCACTGTGGGGAAGACACAGCAGCCATTTTAAGAACCAAAAATGCCACCATGGTGTTAGAAGGCGTCTCCGCCCTTGGGGTGCTTCTCCAGGCAGGGCTGTGGGTGCACCGGCTCTGCTCAAAACGCCAGGGCACTGGAGACTCTGGAAATCACGCCCAGTCGGCAGCTGCTTGGGCTTGGCAAACACCAGCTGTCTGGCCATATTAACCAAGCATCCACCCACCCTACAGAAGCCCGCTCCCAAGACACCTTTTGAGTAACCTCAAATCCAAATTGCACCCACCTCGGAGTGGACCGTCCCTCCTCGGCATGGACTGTGGATGGCAGTTCTCTGTGTTCCCTGGCGTCCTCCGCCTGCCTTCGAGGTTGGACAGAAGGTTCCTGCGAGGGGCAACACAACGAGACACCAAGTCACCAAGCTGCCTTCCTCAAGACGTCTGATATTATGAAAGTACTTATTTGTGGGTGCGCCTTGCACGCCTGTACCACGACATCAGCGACGCCGCCTGCTGTCTCATACCAGGACCTGGCTGAGATCCTTGCTGGTTCAGCTCCACAAAGCATTTCATTGAAACAACTGAACTAAGACCCAGCCACCATCCACTTCTATTCTGGGCAGGAAACAGAACTCCCACATGAAGCCTGTAAAACTGTGTGGCACAACTGGCCAGAAGAAATAAAGCACAGCTGGTCACAAATCACAGCGGGGAAGCCTCGAGTCCTAGGACTTGTCAGAGTGAGGGATTCTTTGCTCCTGATGCAGCAAGCGTGCAATTCTTGGAGGTCACGCTGAATCGTCCACAAGCCAGGGCAGAACGGCAGCAGAAACAAATGCTCACAGTGTCTGCGTGAGATTTCAGGGCCAGGATGCCACGGAGCAAACTGGCAGCTTTCTTCCTATGCACACATTAGGCATCTTATGTCAAATCTACCACTGGTTCTTTCAAAAAGAAATCGCATCTGTTACTGCAGACATTTTTTTCTTTGAACTATACAAACTCACATGTAATAAGCAAAAAGAAGCTGAAAGGGGGGAGAGACTGACTGTTGACTGTGACGTATGGCTGAGAATATGGAGTCTTCTAGAAAGCTTGATGTTAACTCTCACGAAAAAGAAAGTGCGACGGTTTAAGGCATTTTAAATATATTTTGCCCCAGAGCAATCCCTAAAAATATTTGCAAATAAAAAACAGAATATCAAAAAAACTCAATGCTACAAATACTAAATGGCATCAGTGTTTGAAAAGGGGCTATCGCGTTTTATCTTAAGCCTTTAGATGAAGGGCCCATTTTCATTTCAGAGGGATTGTCACTGTTTTCTAAAGTCCCCCTCCAAGTTCTCTGCTCAGCAGGAAGGTCGGGGCAGGCTAGCTGCAGGAAAGACAGGAGCCGGAGATTATGATCACAAGGCTAGGAATGAAAGGGGCAGGTTTTCCGGAACACGACATTTAATGTGCCATGAATGTATCAAAGTCATCCCTAAGTAGCTCTCATACGAGTCCTTACTAGAAAAGCTGGTGAGCATAAATGCTCTGGCCCGGACTCGAGGCGCACCCACACTGGGCCACCTGATTTTGGGGGTCCTGTCTGTGCCTGAAGATGGCAGTCAGGGGCAGCTAGTCCCTCACTGCGGCGCCACGCTCACCTGTTTGTAGTGGTCCGTGGACGGTGATGACCGGGACCTTTCATGAATGTAGCGCGGCCTCTCTCGTGGGTCCAGACCCGCATCCAGAATGTCATCTGCCGAGTGATATCGCCCGGAACTCCTGGCTTCCAGAGGTTTCCTCTGTTCTTCCCAGGAGGCCTGATACTCTGCGAAGGTTCCGAGTCTGTGTGGCGGTTCCAGTTTCCCTGACATTTCTGCTTTTCTGTGACCACTGAGGCTCTCCCCGAACGAGCTGGTGCGCAACCAGGGATCTGCGCCCTCATACCCAGGGCCTGCTGTCTGCGGCTTCTCCCTTGGGAATGCATGAAGTGCCTGTCTCTGCCCGGGCCTCTGGGGAAGCGGCTTACTTGTTTCCTCAAAAAACTTCCACCTGTCGGCAAAAGTGCCCATGGTTTCCTCAGGTGTCCTGGGGAGCTGGCGAGGACTGCAGCCCCCTGAGAGGCCGACCTCATTCATTTTCTCTGGCTCAGAGTACGACTTCAGCTTCTGCTCTGCCGTGAACCGTTTCCGGCCTCTGATGCGGGGAATGTGGGGCACACCATTTCCAGACGAGGCTGGCTTGGCCTGGCCTGTTTCCCAGAAGCGGGGGACAGTGTCAGGATCCCCAGGGAAGGAGGGTGAGGCCCCATGGTGTCCCGTCCTGTGTTCCGGTGACCTCAGGCACTGGTCCACGGGGTTGGGGTCCAAGTCACGGCGCTTAAAAGACGTGGCCCTTAGGACCCGGGCTTGGGCCTCCTTCAGGTGGTCCTTGTAGGTGCCAGTGAAGGGTCCTTTTGGGGGGGTGCAGGCAGCCCCTCCCAACTCAGCCCTCCAGCCCGCTGCGGCGTCCTCCGCGTCACTGGCTCCGGTCAGAGTGGCCGTGCTCTTGCTCTTCTGCAGCTTGGCCCTGCGCATCTGGATCTCATTCCGCAGCGTGGTGGCAAACCGGTCGCTTCTCCGAGTGGGTCTGCCCACCTGGGCGTCAAACGGCGGCTTCGCTACGCCACCACCCGGGCTGTTCTCTGGCTGGTGCGTCCCCTCCCGGGTCAAGGAGTGCAGCAGGGGAGTCTTCCGGGGAGAAATCCTGCTGCTCTCTCTGTCCTCCCACTTGCAGCCATCTGCCGCTGTCTGCTGCCCAGCTCTGTCAACGTGGCTGGCCCCGGGAGGCTCCTGGGTCGCTGTGGAGCAGCCCTCAGCCCCCGCGTCTGCGGCGTAACACCGTCCTGTCTCACGGGCATCCAGAACACCCTCATGCTGAGGCAGGTGACGGCGTGGGCTCTGGCCCACCAGCTGAGAGGGAGCCCGCTGGAGGGCCCCCAGGGCCGTGTCAGGAGGCCAGCATCCCCCTTGGGGCTGTGCTGCCTTGGCGCCCACGTGCAGGGGCTGCCTGGTGGGCACGCAGTGACGGGGGCCCTGCCCGCTGACATCCACCTTCTGGGCGGCAGTGCTGAGCCCCCTCACCTGAGGGGGGCTGCCATCCTGGAAGTGGGCAGTGGGAGGCTCCCTCGGTGACACAGGGGCCACAGGGCTCTCGTCACTGTACTGGCGCAGGTGCTGGCCCCCGTGGGGAGGCTGCAGGAAGCGCATGTCTGTGCTGGACAGAGAGGCCTGGAGCCTGCCAGGAGCCCTGTCTTCAGAGAACCACCAGCTGTAGTCCAGGTGGGCCTCCGGCAGGTAGCCTGGGTCTTGGGCTCCCTTCCCGCTGCTGGAGTGCACCGGCCTCTGTGGCCAGTCGGTGGGGTCTGGTCTCCAATCACTGTGGGACTGAGCCCGGGCCGGGGCCATAAAGTGCTTCATGGGGGCCGCCTCTGAGAGTGGGGGGCCCTGGGGCTTCTCGTGGCTCTTAGTGGCAGCGAAGCTATCACTGCGCAGAGGGGGTGGGGGCGGCGGCGGGGAGGAAGGTGCTTTTCTCTTGTCAGGAACGTACCAGACTGGACCAAAATTGGCCCTCCCAGAAGAAGCCGGCTTGGGCTCAGCACTGTCCTCTGGCCTGGGGCTTTTAATGCTGTCACCAGGGACCCTGGGCGGGAAGCACCCCAGCCTGTCCTCTAGGCCCTGAGAGTCACTGGCAGCCTGGCCTTGCCAGCTGCCACCCTGCCTAGAGGCGTCCCAGAGGCCCACGCTGTAGAGGATGTTCTCCGTGGAGGAGGCGCTGGCCTTGGACAAGGTGTGGTCGGGAGTGCTGGAGCTGGTGGAGAAGGAGCCGTAGGCCGAGTCACGCTGGCCGCGCCCGCCCAGATGGTCGACGCTGCTGTTGGACCTGGCCGCAGAGAGACAGCCAGAGGGGTAGGGGTGGGAGGGGTGGTCCAGGCTGTCCACGCTCCCCAGGGAGCTGAAGTGGCCAGAGGTGCGCTGCAGGCTCGTCTGCTCCCACGAACTGGACAGGTCATGGGAGGAAGAACTACAAGAACAAGAAGGACAAGGCACACTTTAGTAAAAGGGCAGGACTGCAGGGCAACAGCATCTGAACACGGCTGGCCCTTGTGGAAGCGCCAAGACTCCAAATGATAACTCCCCGGGGTGAGATCCCTGGGTCTGGCATTTCAACTCAGCACATCTGAACTGCAGCACAGAGAGGGAGAAACTTTCTGAGCACAGGCTGAAAAGACTAAAAAGACTGTGTTCTCCTCGCTGATGCCTTTTTACCAAACAGCTACCTTTCAGGGCTAAATCCCGCACCGCCAGCAGGCAGTGCCTGTATTAACACTTCCATCCTCAGTCCACAGTTAAGTGCCCAAGTCAGCAAACTGCAACCCAGGAGCTGAGGATGGTTTTTATATTTTCAAATGGTCAGAGGAAAAGAACTCAAAGGAGTAATATTGCTTCTATTTGACCTGTTAAAGTTATATGAAATTCAAGTTTAAGTTCATAAATAAAGTTTTACTGGAACGCTGTGCGCATTTGTTTATGTTCTGTCTGTGGCTGCTTCCAAGCAGAGATGTGAAGGAGCTCAGGAAATTTCACTCCAAAATATGACTCCTTGGTATTGTGAATTAAGACCCTCAGAGATTAACAGGCCCTTGAAAAAGAACAATGGACTTCCCTTCCTGCCCCTATTATCTCAGTATATTGCAGGGAAAAAGAAATGATCAACAATGCAACCAGACCTGGTCCAAATTATTTACACATAATACCTGTCCCTCAGGATGATTTAATTTGCAAAGAGAATCATTTACAAGTCCATGTGTCTCCCATCCATTTGTCCTCCCTAGCACCATCTGTCACCCCTGAACAGAACTACCTGTACTCCTCATTCCCCTCCCCTCCAAAAAGACAGGTATAAAAACTTTGGAACTTAACTGGAATATTCAGTGATTCTCCCCATGTGCATGGTAAATAAACCTTTCTCTTATTAATTTGCCTTAATTGTGAGTTGATCTTTCATTGAACTTTTAGGGGAAAGGGCAAGTTTCCCATCACCCCTACTGTTGGGTCTGGCAGAGGGTAAACAGGTGGCAAGGAAATGGCTAAGGGCAGAGAACAGGAACCGAATTGTAGCTAGGAATCAAACTGCAGCTGGGAACTGTTCCCTAGTGGGAATGCACACAATAAAAAGTTCCCAGTAACCTTTAACTGACCTATAGAGCTCATTACCATCTAATTAGCATAACATGGGTGGAGCCTCATGAAGAATTCTGGGGAAGGTGCACATGCAGAAGGGGAAACTGTTACATAACCAACTTCTTGTCAATATGTGACCACAACCTGTCAATCACCCCAAAGGCAGGAAATCACAACCAATCCTGCCAGGAGAAAGGCGGGACAAGCTAGTGAGCTTATAAAAGGCAGCCATGCTCAGTCTTGGGAGTCTTTCTCCACTCCTGGAGACTGACCCGTTCCATTCTCTCTAGAACGTATTTTCAGTTTGTGGCTGCCTTCCTTACTTTCATTCTTTCTTTTATGTGATGAACCATTTGTATAAAATTGCTCTGTGTCTGTGATCACTCCGTGATTGGCCGACTCAGGAGCCATACAGCCATACTCATTCTTGACACTGGGAAGCGGGGGACCAGGGAACATCCGCACAGACAAACCTAACACTGCAGGTGGGTAACTGCAGCAGAGTCTGCCTGGCCCACAAAGCCAAAATGTTTCCTATCTAGCCCATGGGGATAACATTTCCTTTCCAAATCCAAATATTAAAGTATTAATAGGTTCTCTCTAAACTCTCAGTCAGCTGGATATTTAAGAGCATAAGTGACAGGCTTTATTTATTAGCAAGAGCACATGCTGCTGTGTTCAGGTGACTAGTTACACCATACACAGTCGCCGGAGCTATACATGAACACCAAACAACGCAGGCTCCTAATCAGGATGGTGTCTAAGAGGGAGAAATAAATGATTAGCTGAGAAATTAATTCTTCTGTGAGGTAGTAATTGTATGTGTGGCTGATAGCTCTCAACAGTGACGATACTTATCCAAGGCATTAAATGCTTTCCTTGATGCTCAACAAGTTGGGACATTCACACTTCAAGAGAGAACAAACGGTGTGGAGAGAGAGAGAGAGGGAGGGAGGGAGGAAGAGGGAAGGGGGAGGGGAAGAGGGGGAGGGAGGAGAGGGGGGGAGAGAGAGAGAGAGATAGAGAGAGAGAGAGAGAGAGACAGAGAGAGAGAGAGACAGAGACAGAGAGAGAGAACACAAACTGAGCATCCAGGACAAGGATGCAAGAGAATGGACTGGCTGAGTCATCCACGGGAGGGAGAAGACCTTCGGGGTTTTACACCATTTTTCCGTGAGGACAGACCAGGTGTCTTCAAACATGGGGCATGTTTCCACCACCCTCCCGACAACATTCCAGAGGTGACTCTTCCACGAAATCCTACATCTGAGCAGATATAAATAGCACTAAGTGCTGTTTCCACGCCAATGTGGGCAGGATGGGTGTGTCTTTCGTAGAGAGACTGCCCAATGGGCTTAATGGAGACCCTACTACCCTAAGTCACTTCAGCAATGAAACAGAAGGCCCGCTTCTCACTTAAGCTTCACTACTCACTTGAGAATCTGTGGTGTTTCAAAATTACTCTGGGCTCTACATGCCATTATCTCTTGTCACTCCAAACAGGTAATACTGTATTTGAGAAGTATTTCCTCCATGTCTCGGAAGTACTTTACTTTGCAATTCTGCAGCAGGCCCGTATTTATTAACAGCCAGAAAGTTGATTTTGAGAGGTTATGTTAGCTCTAAACACACACACACACACACACACACACACACACACACATGCACACTCATACCTGCACACTCACGTACACATTCAGGCACACACACACAGACATGCATGTGACCTACAGGCACACTCACATATACACATACAAGCAAACACGCAGATACACATGCACATATACAGGCATGCACACTCATGGACACACATGTGTACTCACACACGCACAAGTACAGACATAAATACACACAGATTCACATGCACACCCATACACATGTGTATACCCACACATGGACATACAGGTACACGGATACAGACGCACAGACACACACACACACACACACACTGATACACATGCACACTCATATACGTGGGGACATACAGATGCACACACACCCCAAAACCACGCTATCCACTGTTACCGTCATCCTTCTAGCAGGAGACTAGCGAGGGAAGGACAGGGTGCAGACACTTATCAGAACCACCCAAGGAGCTTGTACAAAACAGGTCTGCTGCCCAGTAAATATCTTCTGCTTTCCAATCCACACGTAACACCGTCGAAAGAAGGTGGTGGTGGTGGCTGTGGGCATGTCGGTGCCACAAATGGCAGCCCCACTGGCTCAGAGCCCCACTGCCTGGCGTCCAGTCGGCTGCCCAAGGGCACTGCACCGAAACCTAAGTCGGAGGCTCTCCTCACTTCAACAGCACACAGCAGAGGCATGCCTGGTCGTCCCGTCTTGCTGTTTTATTTTGCGTTTTCCAGCGTCACACACTTGCCTGCTCAGAGAAAAATTTAGAGAGTTCTAACTATAATTGTGTGTCCATGGCCCTGTCTCATCAGACACATGACAATCATCCTGACAGCAACACCTGGGCTCTCCTGACAGGGCCGCAAGGCCCAGGTGTCCGCAGAATGCCGACCATAACTGGGGTCCTCGAGGGGAACGAGCGCCTACCTCGCATGGTGCCGGCCGTGCCAGGAAGGGCAGCCGCTGTCAGAGGGGAACAGAGAGACCACTGGCTCGACGTGGCTGTCAGAGAACTTGGTGGCGTGCCAGGAGTGAGGCCTCCAGCTCGGCTCACTCTTCCTGGAAAAGAAGGCAGGCAATTCAGGGACAGCACACACTGGACGTTGTCCTGCCAAGACAAGAGTGCAGGGACAGATGGCCACAGCCACACGGGCAGGTGTGCAACTTCGCACTCGGGGGCTGTCTGTTGAAACCGCGCACACATTCTTTTTAGGTTTTTGTTCAGCGCTAATTTGCCCTAATGCAGAGCGGGAATCACAGGCTCCAAGGGTGAAGCAGCCCTCTTTAAAATTTACTCCTCCACAAATACGTACAATTATCATTTACCAACTTAACGTTTTACAAGCATAAAGAGAAATAAAACTGATTCTAAATAAGCGAGCAGATCTTGCCCTCTCCTGCCCCAATCTGACCAAAACAGAATCTCCTCTCTTTTGCATTTCAGCACAGCTTCGTACAGGGCCCTGGCTCCTTACGGAGAAGGGACTCGGCTGGAGAAACGGTCAGTGAGTCCTGGGTCACCCGGGGTTCAGGCTGCTTATCCATTTACCGAGGTAACCAAGTAACCACAGCTGGCTGGTAGTTCTCTGAGACCAGGAGACGCATCCTCCCCTGAGCCTCTCAGTGTGCACCTGTGGAGTCAACCAGGGGACCCCGCCGAGAATCACGATGCCCCAGAGCGGCAGGCCCGACTCCCTGCTAGACAGGGCTTCTGAACGTGAGATGAGCCTTCCGGGCTCCCAGCCACAGCACCCCACCTGGCGTGGGGCTTATTAGTGTTTTGGCCACACCTGCCCAGGTGTAACAGGTGCGTCCGGCTGGAATCCCTACGGATGTCAGTGAGGTAACAGAGCCTGCAAGAGAGCGCTGCCAAGCGTGCGGACCCACTCCTCTCCCAGCTTTACAGCAGGAAGCGAGCTGTACTTGTCTCTTCTCTCATTTGGGACAGAAATGACCTCACTTTGAAAAGTTGACAGTCCAGTTGAGAACAGAGAAAGAGCTCAACTGAGTCTCTTTAGGTACTTTATGGAAATCAAACATTTTCCACAACAGGCAAAATATTAAAGACTGATATGCAATAAAGAATATCTTACAAAATAAAACAAAAAAGCATTCATAACAAAAACCTTTTAATGAATCAGATCATTTGAACAAGGAAAAGTATATGGGTGGCAAAATGTGGACGGTGTTGACTTAATAATAATAGTTTTCCGTGAACCAAAGAGAAAGCATAAAACAGACAAATTCATCACACCACAGAAGGACAGGAATTGTAAAACCCAGACGGTACCTCACAGAATTTCTCAAAATCCTCGAAAGGAAGGTTCTGGCCGTGTGAATTTCATTTTCAGCTGGCTTTTTCTGTGCTATGATGTCCACGACTTCTTTCATATTCCTTTATAGTTAATTAATGAAGGAAATAAACTAGACTGATTGAAACAGGAGGCAAAGGGGTGGGGGGAGAAGGCTGGGAAAAGAAGATGCCTAACACTAGCCACGCCATTTCACACGCTCCACTAGAAAACTGGGCCGCTAGCGGGGATGAGCAGGACAGTAGTTCTCCGCGCGTAGAATAAAAGTTCTCCCAGAAAAACTACCATTAGCAAGCATATATAAAAATATCAGGGACAGACTTTGTTCTCACAAAGTATGTGTGGTAGACTATGAGGAGTCCAACAACCCTGAGACGCCATGTTGTGAGGGAGCCCAAGCAGCCCGGGTGGTGGTGGCGGCGGCGTCTCAGCCCACACACCAGACACAGCAGGGAGAGAGGCCATTTGTACATTGTGGCCCCTGAAGGGGGGACATGGCAAGACACTGAGGATCCGGCCAACAGCCAGAACCAAGGCCTGAAACTTCTGGACATCTCCAGCAGTTCAGGACACCCCTGCAGAGGCCCCTGTCATTGTCCCTGCTGTGCCCAGCCTGGATTCATGGCTTTGGCCCCAGACAGATGTGCTTCAACCCTAGGTGTGGCCCCTCCTGAGTCACAGGTTAGGTTAGGAGCCAAGTTACTCATCCCCTTAGAGCTCTGCTGTTCTATCTGGTAATCGCTAGCCACGGCAGTTATTTAAACTGGTCAACATGAAATGAAATCCAGAGTTCAGTTTCTCAGTCATGCTAGCCACATGACAAGTGCTCCACAGCCACGTGTGGCCAGCGGCTGCGTGCTGGACGGTGTAGATACGGACCATTCCCGGCACTGCGGGAAGTTCCCAGGGCAGCGCTGCCCTTAGAGGTGTGTTGAGCCAACCCGCGTGGTAAGAACACTGCTGCCTGCCTGACTGCCTGCTACCAAGTAACTGTCCACACAGCCTCCCTCCCCACCCTCCCCTAAAGTGCAGGTGACCACCTTTTGGAGAACTTCTATAGCAGCTTCTTCATGTGAAAATAACCAGCCGTAACACACAGCATGCTTCTGGGTATCTCCATAGAGGTCAAGTGCTTTGTGCCAATACAATTTTACAACTGGAAATTGTATTTTACGCCAGGAATTTTGGGGCAACTCTTCATGCAGCAGAGATCATCAGAATAAGAGTACCAATCTTTGATCTGCTTCTGAAGATACCCAGGAAGCACTTCCCTCTCTGAAGACACAAAGTTTCAGTTTACAGAACTGTTGCAAGGAAAATGAATCATCCCCTGGGACCAGAACTGGGGGCTCCAGAGCCACAGAGGCTGATGGCACAGTACGGGAATGCACGGGCAGCTCCGGCGGGCGTCGGCACAGGCAGGAAGGGAACCACGCTAGGGAAGGTGGGACGTCTGCACGTTCACAACACGCATCTCACCTGGCTCACGTCTTTGAGAACTGTCTGAATATAACGGGCAATGCTCTAGCAGGCAAGGCATAAAGGAAAACAAACTCGGAAGCTCCTTTTTAATGCACAGCTACATGTGTCGATTTCAGCTGTAGTGTAGTCAGCAGTTAGGATACTAATTAGGGCTGTTTTTAAAAAGAAACAAAGGAAGACACACAGTGAAAAGGATTATGCTCCTGCTATCACTAAAGTTAACACCAGTTACTGGGGACAGTGAAACTTTCCTAAAATAGGTGTGCTTTTTTTCAAGTTCTCTGAATTTCCTGGTACCTAATGAACATGTCTGGGAATCAAGCCAGGGTCAGGCTGTTTTCTGTGTGTTAGTGCCTCTGGGACGGCTGGGTTTGTGCGGATGAGGAGGGAGATCCCACCCGGCAGCTGCCCGCTCAATCCGAGTCCCAGGGAGCTGGGCACAGAGCACTCTGGCGCCACCTGGAGCCCACCATAGTTATGGTCCCTCTGCTCAGCAGCAACCACCTCCAGGTGGACAGGAGCAGACTGAAGGTCCTCCTTTCAATAAGGTTGTGGTATTTCCTCCCGCACCAGACAGACAGACACACACACACACACACACACACAAGTGGCTTTAAACTACCTGGTCCCTAGCACTGCGGGTGCTATGAGCAGGACGACAGACACGATTCTGTGCATTTCCTTCCATCCTGCAGGCTTGGCGGGCACCCTTCTTTTCCTGGTACATCTGTTTGTGACCATTCTCCCACACCACTATCCTTCTCCCAAAACATAATCTTTAATTAGATTATATTTAACATTTCTTTCACGCAACAACCAAAGCGGCATGGTATTGGCAATATTAACAGTGGGTCTTCTGGTACTCCAGATGAAACTATTCGTTCTAATGGAGGGGTCCCTGACATCCTTTCCCACAAATCATGTACTAACCTTATCTGAAACTTACTTCAACTTTTTAGAATAATTTTATGTGCTAGGGAGTTCGTTTTTTTTTCTGGAAAGGACAGGGTTTAGATCACAACTATTAAAAAAATGCTAGATGTCCTTGAATATTAAGAACCACAGATCTAGAGATCGAATATTTTGTTTCATTTTTAGAAGAAATTATTAGAAGAACTGCTCCAATGAAATCTTTATTATTCACAAAAGAGAACAGAATTCCTTCCTGCACCTCAAAAAAATAAATAAATAAATCAACATCAGGGTTGGGTTACTTTCCTAACCTTTTA
>CAUYSK010091343.1:0-20494 GCA_963575035.1 Avahi laniger | reverse complement strand
CCTCCCCCCCTCAGTCCAAGTTTCAAATATGTCCATCCTATTGCGTGGTGCGCATTGCAATCTTTGTGTATGCATATACCTGTCCCCTCCTCCCTCCTCCCCCCTACTCCCCGCCCAACATCCAATAGATGTTATTCTTATATATGCATTTATGTGTTGATCCGAATTAACAAGGTTTTAACAACATGTCCAAGATCACTGAAGGTAAGTGACAGAAACAGAGTTCCAGCACAAGTCAGCCTCACACCGCATCCCGAGATCATGACCTCCATAACGGAAACACAGTGTCCTCTACCATCTCATTGCAGTTTGTCTATGTATGCTTTCTTGCTATATCATTAATTTTCTATATTTTGTTCTACTGATTGTTATTCTTTTGCTTATATTCCTCCATCAGTTTGGGAGTTACTTATTTATCATGTCAATAAGAATCAATAGTAAGTAATAAGTGTTTATTATATAACAGGTTTTATGTATAAGAGCACATACAAAATAAATACTTAGTTCTCCCCGTTTGAAATAAGAAAAGAGACTTCACCTCCTTTTGCTTAGAACATTTGTTTACTTCAGAAAATTTATAATTAAGTTCTTTCTCTATCTCTCTGAGTTACATGCAAGTCATTAAAAGCTAAGTAAGCCTCTTGCCAGCTTTATGACCCAGGAAATCTTTCTCAAAAACGTAGGAGCGTCCCTTTGGGGGGGACTCTAGCACCCCTATCTCCCAGTTGCTGTGCCTAACTTTAGGGAATACCTTGTTCTAAGTTGAATCTTGTCAAGACTGCATCTTGTCATAAAGATATGACAAATTTATTGTTCCTTTGGATAAAGCTAATTAGCTAACACAGATGGTCACCTCCAATTACCAAATGAATTTGGGATTAACTCTGTGTAACAAACTGTGCTGTCAGGTCCTCTTATATGGGGACTAGTTATAGTTTGTCTCAAGACCATGTATGTAATGCATTGTGTTTGCTTGGCTGTATAAAAAGATAAGATTTCTGTCTGTTTTTGCAGTCTCTTAGAAAATTGCCTATGATGTGCATCATATTCTGGTTTAATGCTTATGCAATTATAAAATAGTTTTCTTTCTCTTCTATCTTTGTGGAGAAGTTTTCTGGATTGGGAAGAGATTTTATTATTATTATTTTTTTTTGAAACAGAGTCTCACTGTGTTGCCCAGACTAGAGTGCCATGGCGTCATCCTAGCTCACAACAACCTCAAACTCCTGGGCTCAAGCAATCCTTCTGCCTCAGCCTCCCGGAGATTTTATTTTTAATTATATTTTCCAAATATGTGTAAGGACTTAACTGGTAAAGAGTTAAATAATTGCTTGAAACAATTTAATGATGCAAGTTCATTCAATCACAATGTTCACATCTGTCTGTGTGTATATACAGGATTTATGCTTCCATAAGTATGTCTAATATTATCCCCTTCCCCTGAAACTGAACATGTAAGCCAAACAGCTGCTGCTTTGTTGAAGAAAAGGTGGCAAGTTGATCCACGGAGCACACGGTTGGCATCAACGTGTGCTAAGTTAATACTCCATGAGTACCAGCTGCCATGTCATTGCCAAAATTGTGAATTTGAAACAATCTAAGAATTGGGCATTCAGGCTCATAAAAAACCTAGTGCCGTGCTGGATGCCTGAAGATTGAGCTCTACCTGCCACTACCTACCACATGCTATGCTTTTTCTCTATAATTCTGTAGTCGAAAGTTTGTTAATAGTTTATTCTTACCAATTTTAGTAAATGGCTCAATCTGCAACTAAAGTATTTGGAGTGGGGAATTGTTTTGGGGGAAGGCATTTGAAACAGAAATGAATTCCGGATTGTGTGACTCTCTTCAATCAGAATTCAAACGTATTATTGTCCTGCACAAAACTTCCTTTGGTCCCCTCTCAATAACAAAGAGACAATTATATCATTTAGCTCTTAGGTTTTGGTCAGTAATTGCAAAGACCAATTTTAACTTCCTTTGAAACAATATTGGTCCTGCTTCTTTCTTTGTATTTGACTGCATTTGACTGTTTTTTGTTCTCTGTGTTGCCTTTGGAAATTATTAACAAGCACGATATCTAAGCCAACTGCATGAATAACCATGTACTTTTTCTCCTCTCTAGATAAAATGTGATGGAGGTAACTATTGGTTGAAATCTCTTTAAAAAGTAGGAAAAATATGTGATGTAAAGATTAGCATTTTGAGTATGGTATGTAATTTGGGCAACCAGAAATAGGGGATGCCATTTTCTATTTTATGTAAATGAACCATGAGGGCTGGCCCGAGCCCTGACTTCGAGAGGGACAGTGGCCTCAGTAGCTCAACTAGTGTAAGAGTTTAAATGAAATTGGTCTAGCTATGGAGCCTGGTTCCTGTAAGGGATTCCGGGTTGTCTAAATCAGTTTCTATGTAGGGCCTCAGTGAACTTGAGGGGAATTTTTGCAGGGAGAAATTATAGAGTTTAGTGCATGGTTGAAATGAGAGGTGCACCAATAGGTAGAATCAAAGATAATTCCAAGGTATTTAATTGGGTATCTAGGTGGATGTTGTACTGTTAACCAGCATGCTGTCAACACAGGAGAAAACAAAGTAGGTTTGAATGAGGGAAATACTTAAATCAAAGTTGAACAATTTATTTCCCTTCTTAAAGATGCAACAGAAGACTAAGGAGCATTTTGAGGGGTACATATATGTAGGTAGGAGGTAAAGTACCTATTTAGGCCAACTTAAGGCTAAATATCACATAGATCAGGAGGCTGCATCTCATTTGGTGGACAAATCCCCATTTTCCCAGTTGTTCAGACCCAAACTTGGAATCATTTATGTCTCCTCCCTCTCTCTTCCAATTCATGTCCAGTCCAGTAGCAAACATGTTAGCTCCATATATATCCAGAATCTAACCTTCACTGTAATCATTCTGGTCTAAGCCAGTATAAATTCTTGTCTCGATACTGGCCTCATCCTTCTCCTAGTAGCCAGGAAAGTTTATTTTCCACACAACGGACAAAGGGATATTTAAAAAATCTAAAACTGTTTAACATAGTTTCTCAAACTACTCAGAATAAAAGCCATAGTCCTTTTCTGCAAGGTGTTCTACCACTTGGTCCTTGGCTGTCATTCTATTTAATTTTATTTATTTATTTATTTTTTGAGACAGAGTCTCACTCTATTGCCTGGGCTAGAGGGTCGTGGCATCAGCCCAGCTCACAGCAACCTCAAACTCTCAAACTCCCGGGTTCAAGCTATTCTCTTGCCTCAGTCTCCCAAGTATCTGGGACTACAGGCACATGCCACCACACCCTGCTGTTTTTTTTTTTTTTCCTAGAGACAGGGTCTCACTCTTGCTCAGGCTGGGTTTGAACTCCTGAGCTCAAGCAAGCCTCCCACCTCAGCCTCCTAGAGTGCTAGGATTATGGGCATGAACCACAGCGCCTGGCCCTTGGCTGTCATTCTGACCTTACTTTTTTCTGTTACTACTCTTCCACATTTATTTCATTCCAGACACACTGGCCCTCATGTTACCTGCAGCTCCATAGACAGACTGGGGGCCTTTGTACTTACTACTCACTTCCCCTGGAATGCTCTTCCACAGATACTTTTATGGAGATTTCTCTTATTTCATTCAGGTTCTTTGCTCAGTTGCCACCCACAGGGAGACCTTCTCTGACCATCCTATCTAAACAGCACACCTATCATGCACTAACCCCTTACTTGATTATTGTTTACAAAATTTATATTGTCATTATTTTGTTTTACTTGTTTATGTATTTTGTTTATTCATTATCTATCTGTCTATCTCTGCTTATTGTCTGCTTTCCTACAACAAAAAGCAAACTTTGTAAGGATAGGAATTTCTGTTGTTCTCATCAAGTATCCCCAATGCCTGAAACAGAGCCTGATTAATTGATTCCATTAATCAATTCATTCATTTAATAAATATGTCAGCAACCATAGCAAATAATGGGATGAAAAGGCAAAGAAGATACGAAATATAAAATATACCAGAGTTTCATGGAAATAACAACCTGAGCAACATAGCGAAACTCCGTCTCTACAAAACATAGAAAAATTAGCTGAGCGTGGTGGTGCACACCTATAATTCCAGCTACTCGGGAGGCTGAGGCAGGAGGATTGCTTGAGCCCAGGAGTTTGAGGTTGCAGTGAGCTATGATGACACCACTATAGTCTATCCTGGGCAATAGAGTGACACCTTACCTCAAAAAAAAAATGAAAAGAACAAAGAACATAGATTCAGAAATATTTTATTGATTTTGGAAAGTTACTTACACATTATTAATCTTAGTTTATTATCTATGTAATGAGGATAAAAATAACACATCATATATTTAAGACAGAAATGAGCACTCATGTACATAAAATGTCCTGTATGATTTTGACATTCATTAATTACTCAAGGAATTACAGCTATTATCATTTGAAATATTATCACTGTCCTGAAGAAGTTCCCACAATGGAGAAGATCAAGCATATGAGTCAAATTACAACAAAGTATCAAAGGAGTTTTGATAGAAAAGAGCACATGGTATAGGTAAAGGTGATATTCAAATATTTGATAGCTGGTAGGGTCAGGGCACTGACCAGTCAGGAAGGACATTGGCTTTAAAATTCAGCCAGTGACCATTCTGGTACATAGTGCTTAATTATAAATACCAGGAATAGGACACAGAAAAGAGATTGATTCTATACTCTTCTGGGGAGAAATCCAGATGCCCTATCAGTTCAGATTGTCCTCCCAATAATTCAGGAACTGTTGATCTGATATTGAGCACTAGCTTTAACATTATGCCTGATTCCTCCTTACTACTAAGTAGTTTGGAGTGAAATATACCAGAATGAGCCGATGAGTGTTTATACCTGAGTTAATACCTGTGATGCCTCTTGGCCTGATTTCAACATCCAGTGACCAGCCCTCAACAGATATTGCTCTGACTCATGGCATCAGACCTCACCATCATTTCCCACCCTGAGTCTGTGTCCTCCCTTCCTTGACCTTTTCCTTATGGGCCTCATCCTCCCTTCCTCCCTGGGGACTGGAGCTCTGACCCTGGACTGGAGCACAGTCCCTGTGGCTAGAAGATAGCCAAGCTGGTGCAATCAACTAGGAAGGGAGTGGGGAGAGGAATGCCATTTGGGGGGAGGGACAGAAAAGGAAAAAATTTTTAAAAAGAAATTATTGTAACTATGTGGTGAATACAATATTATGCAGGTAATTCTGAAGTGTGAATGTGTGAGTATAGATGTGTATGCATGTGTATTTCAATTGAATTAACTTCAACAATTCAGAGAAAGCCAACAGAGTTTAGTTATTTATTATGGCTGTAGTTTGTATATGGATGTAAGGGGCACTATTTATAATCCTTTTACATTCAAACAAAGCCTGTGCTTTTTACATGTCCAAACTGTCCAGATGCCAGGTAGCCAGGACCCAAATGTAGAGAGCTCTGGATAGTAGAATTCAGTTTGTGATTAAAATTCTCCTTTGCTCTATGTTTGAACTTCTTGCTTGGCTCCTCTGTTCACCAAGATCCCAAACTCTCTCCTTGTATTCAGTTAGGATCCTAGTGCTTACTCTTCCGAAGTAGAGGTAACAGAAGCACGTCTTGGCTTTTGAACCCTGGCTGTCCTTCTTCGACATGGCTCTGTTTGCTCAGAGTATCTCTCTCTCCTTACCCAGACTCCCCTAAAAAGAGGATTTGTAAAGTGGACTCTGTATGAATTGAATTATTCTAATTTGATGTAAGGTTTGTTCTTAAGTATTTTAATCATTATTGTACCACATACTTTAAACTTGTTTATAATTTACACTGATTGCATCTGGTAATGTTGATTATGTAAACAAAAGAGAATGTATTCTGGGGCCACAAAAAGGTAATGAAGTTTTATAATGCACATCGCAGTGCCTTCCTCTGTACTATGTATTTATTCATCATTAACAAAAAGGTCCACATAACCAGTGTAGGCTTTGAAAAGTCTAGAATTTAAAAAAAAAAAACAGCTCTCAAATAGAAATTAGAGGTCAGAAGAAGCAAAGGTCAAAATCTAAGAGATACATGTTATTAATGAGTCACGTTCCAATTTTCTCTGCAAAAGTAGTAAAAGGTAAAGTCAAAAGTAATGATCCAGCATATTGGATCACTTGCCCAAAGAAATAATGGCAAGAGGAAGGGGATTAGGACAGTTCAAGGGATCTTTGAAGGGGACAGAGAATGAACAGAAATATTTCCATTTCTTTTCAAGGCAAAGGCACTATTAACTTGACAAATGGCTAGTTCATAGTTGTGCTGTTGATCACATACATTTACAGTGTCAGAAAGATGTGGTGTGACATTGAGAAATAGGGTAGTTTGAAATTCTGGTTAGCAAAACAAAGGCAAAAATACATGAAAAATTGTCTTAGAAGTTTCCAAGATAATGGAAGTAAAGAACCCATGGCCATTTGCCATGCCCGAAAGCTGGCTAGCCTTTGAATATGAAAATCAAAAGACTTAAATTTATCTAAGAATACCACCAACACCCAAAGTTGATTATTTTTAAGGGAAAGTTCTAAGAGCTTAAACACATTAAAAAGATTATGCCAAGTGCTTTTGATGAATACTTCCCCAGATTTAAATTATATTTCCCTAAGCTAGAGGTGGGAGGAATAAGATAAGAAACAAAGTGGCTGGGAAATACTACCAATAGCAAAATCAACAAAATGTTAGGAATGTGGCAAGATCTGAGATAGAAAGGACTGCAGATACACAAGCAGATAGATCATACATAGTCTTCACAAAAATGTTCTGTGATCTTAGCATGAAACTGAAATAGCAAAGGCAGTGTGCAAAGAGCTCCTATGTGGGGCTTTGTTTGAGTACCTAGAAGCTGTGTAGAAGCTGAGTCATCCACACCAGAGCACATGTCCTTTGCTGTACCTGTTCCTAGGATCTATGATGCTGGCTGTGTGGTCTATTTTTGATGTGGATTTGTAGTCATCAGCAGCTTGAATGACCTAGAGAACCCCCAGCAAGAACTTTATGTTTGACTGTGACTGACACATTGTCCAGTGCCCATCTGCTTAAGCTGTGTGGACACTCAACAGCCATCTATGCAATGGTCAATGATGCCCACAAGCTCAGGAAGTGATGCAGGCTGTCTCTCCTGGATAAAGGTGAGGGAAGTACTTGCTTTGGGGGGAAGGCTGAATAAGCACTACAGTTACATTTTTACCGAATCATATACATTCTGCTCCATAAATGGTGCATTCATTGTCATCATTATTATTATTTAATTCAATGTATGTTATTTGTCATTTGAAGAAAAATCATTTTTAAAATAACTCCTTAAGAAATTGTAACAGAGAAATAACCTAAACCAACTGAACTCAAGTCAAGACACTGGTGCTTGATGACCATTCCCTCTCACAATGTAAGGCCAGAACAGCACTTACTTGTTTCTGACTGGTCATTAGCATATTATGGATCTAATATGCAAAAATTTATTTTCCTGTCCTTGATTAATATTTGCATTATATTTCTGGGAAACATTTTGTACTTCTCTGGGCCACAACTTGTTTCGTTTGTATGTGTTCTTTTTTAACCTTTATGAATATAATAGTGATCTATCTGCCATTTCTCTCACCCCATGTTCACCTCAGGATTGGTTCAGATGATCCATCCAGCTAGCAGTTGCCCACCTTGTTCTTTACTGGTGCAAACGTGTCTTCCTAAAACTGTGCTATTGACTGAAGAGACAGCTTTCTTTGTTCACTCAGCCTTTATTACACTTCTAGCCTCATGGAACTTAGTCTATTGGAAGGGAGATAGAAGTGAATTAGTCAAACTGATTAGAAGGCAATTAAATACCTGCATAAACTAATGTTAAACTTTTAAAAATGTGATAAGCTTTATGAAGGAAGATTCTTTGGGCTATAAGAGTATATGATAGAGGGGATTCCACCTAGATGTGGGGTCTAATGGACTTCATAAAAGGCTGTTCTGAGGAAGAGGTGTTTGTGCTGAAATTAAAAGGATAAATATTAATTTAGTAGACCAGGGGAGGGATGGGCTTAGAGAAGACTATCTGACCATTTGGGGACAAATACTTTGCTAGACTACAGTGTAATTTCCCCTCAGTAAAAAGGGTGATTTTTGTGCTAGTGATCTATGGGGTCACTTAGCATGTTCCTTTTAGTTTATAATACCTGTAAACTGGTAGTTGTATCTAGAGACTAGATCAGATTAAAAATACTTTTTGGCAAGTCTAGCTTTTCTCTTAACTTTTATAAGGGTACCTTTTGATGTACCGTTATTTTATAGTTTGCTACATTCAAATCTATTAATATTTTCCTTTGTATTCCCTTTTTGTTTGCAATGTTTAATTTGTGTTTGTGCAGTTCATTTTAGCCCTTAAGAGCATATGGACTTTAGACTGTCTGGGTTGAAATCCTGTCCCATCACTAACTATATAATCTTGAATACTTTTCTTAACAAAAATAATAATATGTATTGAGCTCTGACAACATACATATCCTATTTCCTTGATTTTGTTTCTGTTTTATCTTGGCTTTTAAAAAAGTCTTATTATGTTTTTATCTTTGGTATTTCTTTTCCATTCTTATACTTTCAATTTTTTTGTATTTTTGCATTTTAGATGTGTCCCTTATTCCTAGGTTTGGTGTTTTGTTTTTCTTTCATTTTGATAATATTTTTTTCCACTTCTAAGTGAAATATTTAGTTCATTTCTTCTTAAAATCATGAATATATTTGAATTATTGCAGAAAATAAGGTAAGAAAAGGCCATGCAAACAAAGGGCAATCGGTTATTTTCTATATGAAATGAGGGGAAAAAGAACTTTTTAAATAAAGATAGTTGCCATCTTATTTTTTTAAAAAAAATAGTATTAGTACAGTGTAGAGGGAATTAGTATTAGTAGCAGAATCTAGTATTAGTAGAGGGAGGGAAGACTTTATCAACAGGGCAATAAATAAGGACACTATTACAATAATCCAGATAACAAAGAATGCTTCATCCAGGACAATGATAGTGGGGATAGAAAGGAAACGATGGATATTATATTGGAAGAGTTTGACTCATAGATTTCTAGACTTTATAACTTAAAAAAAAGTGTAGTTATTTATTTATTTACTTATATTTCAAAATATGACGAGGGTACAAATGCTTTGGTTACACAAGTTGCCTTTGCACCTGAGTCAGAGCTACAAGCATGTCCATCCCCCAGACAGCATGCACTGTACCTGTTAGGTGTGAATTTGCCCATCCCCTCCTCCCCACCACCTGCACGACACCTGATGAATGTTACTGCCCATATGTGCACATAAGTGTTAATTGATTAGTACCAATTTAATGGTGAGTACATGTGGTGTTTGTTTTTCCATTCTGGTGATACTTCACTTAGTAGAATGGGCTCCCGCTTTATCCAGGAAAATACAAGAGTAATTATTCATCTATAAGAAGAAACAAAGATAGATAAACAGACTTCAGACAGGGGAGGTAATAATACTTAGTGGTTTTAAATATGTTGAAGTTGAAGGGCCTGGAAAGAATCTAGGAAAAGATGTCCTGAAGAACTTCAACATTCAAATCAGAAGTTCAAGAATTAAAGTATAAAATGCTACTTAAGAAATCATCAACATGTAAGTTATAGAGAAGATAGTAGAATTTATATGAATAAATGATTTTTAAAATAAGAGTATATATGGGGAAAAGAGATGAGGGCCAATAATATACTGATAGAGAAAAGCAACATGTTGAAAGATGAAGGGAGTGAATTGAAAAGAAACACAGGGAGAGACCAAAAACATTATGAACAGTGGAGTGTGATGGAAGTCCGGGAAGAAAAGTATTTCCAACAGCAGAAAGTGTTGATTACTGTCAGGGACTTCAGACTTCAGACTTCACTTTACTCTCACAAAGCAAGGAATGAACAGACAGATTACCCATTGGATTTGGAAAATTGTGAGTAATTTGAAAATCTTATCAAGAATGTCTTAAGAAGTTCACTGATGAGGACAAAAGGAAGTTTTCTTAAAATTCTTGCCTCGGGCCAGAGCTGATTTTTGCAAATGAGCTAAGGCATTATCTAGCCATTAGTCTCCCATGTTGCTGCTTCTACATGTGGAGCCTGGAAAATTCTCATCAGCCTTGACAATCACCGGGAGTGCTATTGTGTCTGGCGGTGAACGCATCACCCAGAGTCATCTCATTCATCTCGAATCCTATGACCACAGTCCCTGAGGCATACATTTGTTCAGCAAACATTTACTGAACATCGATGTTAGACCATGAATTTGGAACACAAAGGTGAATAAGACTTGGTTCCTCCATGTGAGCTCCTCTTTGGCTAGTCATGGAAGCACATTAGGGAACTGATTTTTCATTCTATAATAACATAATCTACCAGGTAGGAAGCAAAGATTTATTATTAAGAAATACATGTATTAGTTCAATGATATTAAATTTTTTAGAACCAGAGTGATATCTTTTTTGCCTTCCTATAGTTATATACAAATAATCAAAAGTATGCCTTTCCATGAAAAAAATACCTATGTAATCAACGTGATATATTGAAAAACAGGCCTCTACACTGAAAATTCAATAACTGACTCAGATCTTCTCTGTATAGTTGGAAGATGCTAAATTTTTGTTAGTTTATGTCTATACAGAGCCAATAAAATGATTTTCATTCTGTTTCTATACAGAGCCAAAAAAATAGTTATGAGTATTTGATCATTTACATTTGGTCTACAGCAACTGTATCAAATATCTGACATGCACACTTCCAGTTGTATTTTTCTGCACCTGTAGCAGATTGTACTAATCATGTGAGACCCTTTTCCTCTCTAGTCACAGGTGTGAATACATAATCCTTTTCAACACAGTGTTCCAGGCAACCATTACCAATCAATTGACATTGACATTGTAAACATGCACTCCCGGGTTAGTTTCATTGTTTCTTGGATTTCACGTCATTTTCTTTTTATGGATCCCCATTTCATTCTGTTGGAGGATATCCTAAATGAATTTTACGTGCAGAGAAGACAAATTTTGAAAACTTTGCATCTGAAAGGTTATCTTTGTCTTCACATTTATTTACCAGTTTGGCTAGATAAAAAATTAAGGATTGAATTCATTTGATTTTCAGTTTTTGAAGGCATTGCTCTTTAGAGTTCCATCTTCCTTTTGTAGCTAGTATCGTTGATGAGAAGTTAGGTATATTTTACCGTGGAAGCCCCCATTTCCTTATCAGTTTTCTGCTAGATCAATTTTTACACTGTCAGGGTGGACTGACTGGACTGTTTCCCCACAACCAACTCCATACTGTTAAGCTCTCCTGGAAGCTAGTCTCCTGGGATAGCATGCTTGTCTCTATCACAACTTTCTCCCAGTGTGTATTCAGAGTTAGAGCTTTCTCCATGCATATTAATATGATTCTTTCCAATATCCAGGTTCTATAAATTTGTAAAATTGTATTTTATTCATGGAGATTTATTTTGTTTTAAGCAATGTCATGAATTACATATGTATTAACACTTAGTTTTGCAGTCATTTGGTGGGATTTTGCAAGGTAGAAAATATGTGTTTTACCTGTTAACTGAAGCAGAAATATTTTTTTGCTGATATCTATACATCTTCAATAAAGGAATCTGCACATTTTCTTGAGCTAGGTGGATACGATTAGCAGCTGTGGTTAGCAGACTGTGTAGACCAAATAAGGAAGATGAAATTATCATGAGTGGCCATTTCTTGACAAACAGTAATATGAAATTAAACCATGTCTAAAAATCTGATATAAAATATCAAAGCTTTTATTCAGCCAATGAGAAAACAAACTACCTTTTGCAGTCATCATTCCTTCAATTTAGTATCCTTGTGCTAATTAAAGTCACCTTAAATTGTAAGGAACAGAATTCTACTCTGATTTGCTTACTGAAAGAGGTGGAATTTTCAAGAAAGATTTTGGGGCACGTCAGTACGTCTAAAAGAAGTTTAGATAGTTAAACATGGAAATGGCAGAAATCAGGGAAGCTCCAGGAGCCACAGCAATAAGTGTTCAGTTTGCATTCAGGGCAGGAAATGGGCAGGTTTACTAATTCCCACTCACTATATCCATTCCAAATTCTTGAAGCGAGCTATGGATTGGATTAATATTGGTTAAGAATCTGCCTCTCAATTGGTTATGGGTAGGGTTACATAATATAAAAGGAGCCAAAAATCAGCCCTGAAAACATCTTAACTGATAGAAAGCATTATCAGAATGCTTATTCTCGAATGGTGACTGTAGTGTTTACTTCACTCAGATAGACACATTTTGGGGTACAATGTCATAATTAGGCTCGTTAGCCACTGGACCCAAAGTTCAAAGCATCCCTTTCCTGGATGCTGTTGCTAAACTATAAATTCAATAGCTTATGTTGACAACAAGATCTTCTCTTCTTTCTATATATTTTTCATGGTTTCAGATGCAAAGCATACTTGGGCCTCAAAAAGCAGAATAGTTTTAAGTTGTACTCTTGACATACATTTATATCCCTACCAAGCAAACAAAATCCAACAGACTTAAAAGTGAAAAAAAAAATTAGTGAATGGATGAAAGAAAATATTAAATAGGAGGGTTTTCACAAACTAGTCAGTTGACTCCAAAAATGAACTTATAGTAACTTTTCATTTGCAAATTCATATGCAGTTCTAAATCAGAGACTATGACATTCATGTTTACAATAATAGAAGTGTGTAACTCAAAAAAGATAACATCAATAAGTTGCCTCACTTTATGGACAAGAGAACAGTCTTAGAGAAGAGAAATGGCTTTTTAAGACTAAAGAGTTTGCTATTGCAAGAGGAGAACTCCAGTCCAGACCTCCTGACTCAAAATTCAGGGCTCTTTAAATTAGTTTCTAAAATGGCACAGACTGCAGTTCTAGGAGGCTTCTACTCTGTTGCTTGTTGGAATCTTTTGGTAATAATAATTAGGGTTATTCTACTGGAAAAACATCCTGCTGTGTTCTATAAAAAAGAATGATTTTTCACCAAATCGATTCTCTATTTTATTTTTAGAATGAGTATTTGCCTGAAAAGGTTAAAATTGTCAGTGATATCCTTTTGGTTATTTTCAGATTCATATTTGAGGATATTTTATAAAGCTAAGCATTTTGGCTAAGCTTATTGCTCTGAGATTTTAATTAATAATTAATTTTAGTATTATTTTTCCCTGATGATTTCTGAATATCTAGTCAGATTTGACCAAAGTGTCTTTAATAATTTTGTTATTAAATTTTTAATCTAAATTCTTATTTAGGCTGCAACTAGGAGCTATTTTAAATCTGGAGATATAAAACTAAATAATGTATGGTTTCTATTTCTCAGGAATTCATAGGATAATTAGAAGGAAAGACAAAATAATCATTATGTAATGTAATAAATGGTATAGTATGGAGAAGAATCAGAGTGTTATGAAAACATATAGTACTGGTCACAGGAAATGCATATATTGGAAAAATTATAGATCCTTTACTCAAGGATTTCACAATTTGGGGGTTTAAACAGAGTTATCTATTCAATGGGGCAAAAGCCCTGTTGTGACTACATTTTACATAATCATTTTAACTAAAATAGAGTGGTAAAACAAACATGGGACTTTGCTAGGTTCTTTGGAGTAAAAAAAAAAATGAGACATGAAAAATTTCCTCTATTTCTAATATGGATATAAGATGCCAAAAACACAAGACAGAAAATTGTAAAATTTTATAAAAATGGTGCCGACAATGCTTTGGAAATTTGGAGGTGGGAAAGGGTTTTTTCTAAATAGGAAGAGTAGACTCCACAGAAAACCTGGTTGTTTAGCTTGGTATGATTAAGATGTGAGAAACTTAGCAACAGGTAAAGTGTTAAGGAAATTGCTAAAACGAGAATGGCATCAAAATGCTTATTATTTATTTTGTACTTATGAAGAGAGAGATCAGCTATTTATGTCTGATTGGAGCATGGAGTAATTAAGAAAAGTGGTAGAAAATAAGGCTTAAAAAGAAATTTAAAGCCTAACAGGTCATTAAAAGGCAAGATACTAATTTAGCAGTTTACGCAGTAACCAATTTGGAGCCATCAAAAGTATCTGAACTAAAAAGTTATAGGATCAGAGTTGTAGTTCAGGAAAATTAATCCACTAGTCTCAAGTAGTCTGGTTTGGAAGTGAGAAAGACTAGGGGGTATAGAGATCAATTAGAATATGATTTCAACAGTCTAGATTCTATTTATAAAGACCTAGACTAAGGCAGCAACAAGAGATTGCTAGGAAAGGTTATGTAAAATACAAAATTATTTCCACGTGAAATGTATGTACTCCCTATATTGATTCACACATTAGCAGATATGTTTCTCATATATATCTGAAAAATAAAACATTTTCTTTACGAAAGTTACCCAAAATGTCATGCACTTCAGAAAAACAGATAATAGGGTGAATCTGAGTGAATCAATGTGATGGATTTAATTTTGCTTTAGAGGTAAGAGTGTGATGGGAATGAGATATGGAAAGAAGGAAGGAAGGAAGGGAGGGAGGAAGGCAGGCAGGAAGGAAGGAGCAAGGGAGGAAGGAAGGAAGGAGCTTATTTAAGGTGTCAGGAGAAGATATCTAAGGAAGAATTCTTTGTCAGATAAGGATATGGTCAAAATTAAGGGGGAATGTTAAGGAGTGTAGTATATGGAGAGATTGGAAGACTTCTGGGGAAGGAGAATATTACCCTTCTCTTCCCAGATATATGACCCCATCGTCTTAAGCTTTCTGAGTCTCAATTTTCCCATTTTTAAAACGAGTATCATATGATCTACTGGCTGTTGGTAATGATCAATTGAGAAAATGAATGTCTTGGAACATAATGTTTAGTATTTAGTATGCACTCTATAAATATTACTTGAATGGTTGGAAAGTGGAAGATGGAGAAAAATACCATCTAAATGGTAGAAAACAAAGAACTGCAGCAGATGCTGTAAATTAAAATAAATGAAAAAGAAAGCAATGTGTACCATCAGCAGAACACAGCCAGATTCTTGGTACATAAGAAAATCTTATAAAAATATTTTTTAAATAGAATTAAAAATATGGGCTCCATAGCTGACTATACTTAGTTTCTTTGAGAATACAATTTTGGTACCTAAATGACCCCAGTTGAATTTAACAGAAGAAATAATAGCACCATGAATCTTCAAACTGGCAATTGAATCAATCTGTATTTATATCTATATTAGGGAGCCATAATTCAGTCCCATTGGATGTCTCAGTTAATGAGATGTTGTCTTAGTGAGTTTCCCCATAAAGCATGTTTTTACATTTAAATTAAATGAGAAAGCCAATTTCCCATGGCTCCCTGGGATTTTGCCCAGAGGCAAATTCCTCTAAAACCCCAAGTATCTTTGCTGCATCTCTTTAATGACGTTGTTTTATTAAAATGCCCATGAAAGTTAAAATTAAGACAATGAATATATGTATAAAAACAGGTTAAAAAGCTAAAATATTTTAACTCCACTATATGATATAGTTTCCTGCCTTTCTCTTCTTCTGCCGTGATTTGCTGAATAATTTGAAGAAAATTTGTGATCCACAAGGCACCCTGCAGAGACTCAGCAGCATCATACTGCTGTTCTTGCAAGAGTAAAGGGTAAACTCCTTGGGTTTTCCACACAATTATAAGATAATTAAGCTTAGCTCTTTAAGAATGAGTTCAGGACTAGAACTGACCTCTTCTTGACTAAGTAGTGCTCTGAGGGCAAAACAATTATAGATGGTCTTAAATACACACACACACACACACACACACACACATACATATGTACACGGTAGTCTAAGTCCCTTGTAACCACATCTGTGAAAATTGCTGCTGTTTTGTTTTTTGTTTTTTTTTTTTTTGTGGTTTCAAATGTGCTTTGCAAACCAAATGGTTTTCTAATTACAAATCGGCAGAAATAGAAATACACGTCTTGAGAAAATGTGACACACAGGCAACCTCTCACTGAGGATAATCAGAACATTAGAAGCCAGCAAAAAATTTTCAAAATCCACTCACCCTGAAGAACATGTAAAAAATCTGTAGTTTATGAAAAGAAGGAGATTTTTGGATACTCTCAAATTATTCCATTTCTACAGTCACTTTTGTTTCTTTGACTCTGTGTTTCAGTGAGTAAGAAGTAGATGGAAGACTTGTCCTCATATATCCCTTCCAAAAGAAGTAAAAATAAGATGCCCCAGACAGACACCTGTACATATTTCTGAAAGAGTGGTGATCCTTCATCCCTTATTCTTTACTGCCCTAGCGAGCTGGCTGGGCTTCGTAGAAAAATAAAACCTGAAGTTTTATTTCCTAACTTGTTTTCACTTCTATAAAATGAGGCTATAATCACTTATTCAAAAGGATATTGCAAGAATTAAACAAGGTATGGATGTGAAAGTGTTTATTGAAATTCTGAGGATAAAGTAAGTACTCAAAATGTGTTGAACAAATCAGGTCTTTCTATTAGTAAAAAGTTTTAGTATCCATGGAAGTTAGGGTTAAGATAAGAAAGTTTTAGGCCAGGCATGGTGGCTCACTTCTGTAATCCTAGCACTTTGGGAGGCTGAGGCAGAAGGATTGCTTGAGTTCAGGAGTTTGAGACCAGCCTGAGCAAGAGCAAGACCCCATCTCTACTAAAAATAAAAAAATTAGCCAGATGTCGTTGTGTGCACTGGTAGTCCCAGCTACTTGGGAGGCTGAGACAGGAGGATCGCTTGAGCCCAGGAGTTTGAGGATGTAGTGAGCTATGATGACATCATTGCATTTACCTGATGAGACAGAGTGAGTCTTAAAACAAAAACAAAAGCAACCCCCTCCAAAACAAACAAAAAAAGAAAGTTTACTTTTCTTTATGAAGTTTAGGCAAAGAAGGGGAAAATATTTATGTACAGAAACTGTATGATCTAATTATATGACTAATTTAATAAATATTTTTAAATTAATGCAGTTGTAAAGAAAACTTGGCTACTACCTCCTCTTATCAAGTCTGGAACAGCATTGAAATAAGCAGACAGGTTTAATTGGGATCTTACCAGAATAATTGACCTTAGGGCCCTATTAAAATAACAATGAGACTTTATCCATAATGACTTTATCTCCCAGACAGAGAAAGAAAAATTTCTAAATTATTCTGCACAACAATGTGTTCAGTTATAACAAAAGAAGGATGAAGCATTTTGCAGGGGCCAAATCTGTTAGACTTATTTTCTTCATCAATAGTGATTTCGACTAAATTGGAAATAGGAATATAGTGATTTGATCTAATAGGGCAATGATTAAGAAAATATATGTGTGAGTAACTATCATAGAGATACTACAACCCCATAGACATGAGAGTTGAAGTTTCATAGCTCCTGTTTTAAACCCCAACCTCTGACCATTCTGTGGGTCTTGGGTATAAAAGGGCAGCACACTGATGATCTCATTAAAGCTCTAGGAGGCTTCTCCAAAGAGACGGACTCTGACTTGGAGATATGCATGATGAAGAGGGTTAAATCCAGGAACAGTGACCCCTCCTTCTGAGTGTCATAGGGTTTCCTGAGACATGCATGGAAGGTTTTTAAAACTGGAGAGTTTAGGGAGAGGTTGGAACTGCAGAGAAAGAAAGCCAGATTAGGAAGGAGACTACATTGCCCAATTAGATTTTAATAAGGAGTCATGTAGTGGTGGTTATCAGTTTCTTTGCACCATTTGGTTCACATCTTGGTGTGAACAATTTATCAGTCAGTATCCCGAAGAAGAAAACAGCAGCTTGATTTGAACACCAAACTTCACCCTCAACCTCCAACATCATTGTTAGACTGCACTGATACAGAAACTTAACACTCATTTGGATTTAAGAAAGGCAACTTTAGACTTCTTAATCTTCATTTCGTATTGTCTGCTAAATATCAAGCACTGGGTTAGGTGACAAAAAAATGACAATAAGGCTCCTTTCTTCTCTAAAGATAGATATGTTCAGGCTGGTGCAGGAAAAAGAAAAGTAAAATGAAAATGTTAATGCAATGTTCAACATGCTACGGGAAAACAAAAGAGAAACATACTAAATATACCTGGGGAAAAAAAAGTCTTGGAAGAGTAAGTGAAATCCTGCACTGTGTCTTGAATGAGCAAGCAGGAATGTTGGAGAGGAACTCCAATTAAGATGAAATAGTAAGTTCACAAGCATGAAGTTACAATACAGCAAAGTATTAATATTTTGTGGAACTCTCAATTCGATGTAACTGAAACATAAAGAGGATGTGAGGCTAATGGAGAGAGAAAAGACTAGAAAGGTTAAGCAGTAACTGGAGGTTATTCACTCAAACTCTAGATACTTTGGGATAAGAAATATAGATCCCTTAAAAAGTATTCAGCAATAGCTAGAGTAGGTAGTGATCTGATTTGTTTTAGGAAGATTATTATTTCTGATAAAGCCAATATGGGTGTAATGTAATATAATTTTTTATACTACAATTATTTATTACAATTTAAAATTATTTCATTGCTGCGCCCAATTTGCCAATATTTTATTTAGGGTTTTTACATATATATTCATGAAAAAAATACATTATAAACTTTCCTTTTTGTGCTGACCTTATCAGATTTTAGTATTTAGCTGTTACTGGCTTCATAAAACAAATTGAAAAGAGTTCCCTCTTTTTAAGTGTTTGTCTAAAGTTGGTGTTAATTTTTTCTGTGTATGTTTGGAAAATTTTACAGCTGAAGTCGATTGGACCTGGGAGTTTCTTTGTGGGAATATTTTAAATCACAGATTTAGTTTTTTTAAATAATTTTTTTAACAGATAGATATGCACAGTCTTGTATACTCTGGTACTGAATCTGGATTAATTTGAGGCTATAGAAGAGGTGTTTTTTTTTTTTCATTTATCTAAGAAATTTATTACAGAGATGGAGGAATCGCCAATTTATAGAAATCCTACCAAAATGGCCTAGAGCTGTAGAAGCTACATTTTACCAAGCTGGTCATCTATCCCCTTCAAACTGCATCTAAGGACAGTAGTAGAATATTTAAACATCAAGGAAGAGGCATAGGTTTCACTCAACAACTTTGCGTGAAGTCTCCTAGGACCAAATCACTTTAAAGAATAATCTTTGCTACCTTTGTTCTCTAGAAAATAATCCCCCAAATTCTGAAATAAAACCAGCAAAACCCTTGTATTAGCTTTCTATTGTTGCCATAATAAATTAGCAAAAACAATGCAAATTATCTCACAATTTCTATAGGCCAGAAGTCATGTGGGCTTGGCTGGGTCTCACAAGGCCAAAATTAAAGCATCCACAGGGCTGGGTTCCTTGCTGGAAACTCTGGGTGAATATCTGCTTCCATGCTCATTGAGGCTGTTGTTGGCTGACTATAGTTCCTTGAGGCTGTAGGACTGAGGTCCCCATTTCCTTGCTGGTGGGCAGCTGAGGCCAGCCTTTTCTTCTAGAGGCTGCCTGTTTTCACCCTCTCATGCTTTCCACGTGGCCCCCTCCAGTAATGGCAGGTTGAGTCCTTCTCATGCTTCCAACCTCTGACTTGACGAGTTTTAAGTAGGAAGGAAAGGTAACATAATTTGACTTACGTTTTTAAAAGATCACCTTGGTAGATCTGTGGTGAACTCATTGGAGAGGACAAAGTGACAGGGAACCAGTTACAAGGCTTTTGCAGTGGTCAGATGAGAAATGATAGTGACTTGGGCCAACTGCTGTTGGAGTATGAGATAAAGTGAGGTAGGAACAAGAGGACTTGGTTAAGCATTGGGTGAGGGTTCGTGGAAGGATACTGAGGGAAAAGGAACAATTTAGAATGAAACCTGAATTTTGCTGTAAACAACTGGTCATAGACATGGTATTGTAAAATGTGAAGAAAGAATAGATTTTACAAGAAATGTTCTGGAACATTTCATTAAAATTTTTGGAAATACAATTTGGATCACTTTATCATGCTATCAAAAATGTTTCATACAGATTGCAGCACTGAATGAAAAAAGAAAAGAAGCCTGAGAACCAAATATAATAGAATAAAATATAAATAAGTATTTATCTTTATTTGGGAAATGTTTTTCTAATCTCAAAAAAGTAAAGGAACAAATCGTATGGGGAAAATAGAAAAATGTAAGTATAAATATTTGAAAACTTCTTAATATCAAAAATATAATTAGCTTAACAGCACAAATGACTTGTTAAAAAGCAAGCCAAACATCTGCTGTCTCCAGGAAATGCATCTAACCTGCAAGGCTGAATTTAGACTCAAGGTAAAGGAGTGGAAGTCAATATTTCAAGCAAATGGAAGCCAAAAGAAGGCTGGTGTGGCAGTGTTGATCTCAGATAACTTAGTTTTTAAATCAACAAAAGTAACAAAAGACAAAGAGGGTGACTATATAATGGTGAAGGGTACAGTTCAACAAGAAGACATAACAATTCTAAATATATATGCACCCAACTTA
>CAUYSK010091342.1:0-11650 GCA_963575035.1 Avahi laniger | reverse complement strand
ATTAATTTCTTTCTATTTTTGGTAGAGATGAGGTCTCGCTCTTGCTCAGGCTGGTCTCGAACTCCCGAGCTCAGAACGATCCGCCCACCTCGGCCTCCCAGAGTGCTAGGATTACAGGCGTGAGCCACCGCGCCCGGCCTGGAACCAGGTTTTCATAAAATGCGCAGAACACAGAATCGCGAGCTCCTGGGAGAAAGCAAAAGGCTAAGCTCCTCCCGTCTCTGGCCTCCCTGCTCCGGACTTCAGAGGCAGCTGCTCGCGAAGCGGGGTGGGAGACGGGCGCACCGGACTCCTCCTCTCACGGGAAGGCTTCCTCGAGGCCAGGAGGTGGGAGTCGGGACAACTTGGGAGTTTTCCATGAGAGGCTGGGACCGATTTACAGCAATTAAAGGACTTGTTGTCTGCTTCCAAGGTAGTTATTAATAGACACTTTTTTCAAAACCACAGACAGGGAAGAAAAGAAATCAACATTCACTGAAAACCGACTGTGTGCTAGGAACCTCCGTGCATTCACTCCCTTACTAGGAGGTGCTCTGTATTTATTCAGAAGAGGACACTCTAATGATGGGGGGGGGACCCCGAATGTGTTCTTGGAAGCAATTCTACATTCCCAGAATAGCAAACAAGTCAGGGACCTGGATGTGGATATCCTCCGAGCCGTGATTCGGCAGTAACTGCAACACGGCAGGCGCTGCTGAATGTCTGTAGAATGGACGCCTGCTAAGGTCTCCTCCAATACAGATCTCTGTGATCTTATTTATAGGAGAACCAAGGGCAGCAGAGTCATCCAGCGCTCCTGGGAGCAGCACCTGCTCCAGGCAAGCCTCGTCCACAGGGCAGTTTCTCACGGGGATGGCAGTGATTAACTCCATCTGGACACAGCGCCAACAGCACAGTGAAATCCACTGCTGTGATGGCTCAATTAACAAATGCTCTGGAAATGGAGTTTCTTTATAATGGAGTTGGCCGTTCTGCCCCAAAAGTCACCGTAAATCAAGGGCTGTTGGTGTGTGCCGCGTGGCTCACAGCAGTGCTGAGAAGCTAGGCGAGAGATGCCCTCATGTGGCTCCCGTCTGTCCACTGTCCGTGAGCAGGGCCAAGCCGGGTCCGTTCTAAGGTCTTGGTCCTTGGCTCCCCCTTGGCGGTGAGCCTGCCCCCGCTTCTGTCTTTCTGTGGACGTGACACACGTGCGCAGGTCTGGAGAGGATGCAGCCAGGCCTGACCTCCGTGCATCCTCATCCCAACCCATTCCCACGGTGTTGCCCACTCTGGCTTGGGGCTGGGACCCCAAAGATGAACCAAGGTGGTTCCCATCCTCAAAGAGCTCAGCCTCTTGGCAGCCCCCTGCCCCCAGACACGGATCCGCATAATCTCCCAGAGTTCGGGCAACACTGAGGCAACACACCGCAGTGTTCCCAACCTTCCTGTCTTTAGGTGGCAGCTGGAACTGATACTGAGGAGGAGGTGCCTGGTGTTTCACGAACAATGAGGAACAGGTCTGAGTACAGATCTTTTCTACGACGAGTAGCACCAACTGCTCTCAGGGAAGGAGAGGCCTTCCACGCATCCTTCCCCAAGTGCGGCGTGACATACGCTTGGACAGGGCAGAGGAGCTGGCTGTGCCTGGTGCGGAGTGACAGCTGCTGACACTGCCGGCTGCGGCTCTTCCCTTTCCGGGGAGTCTGTGCTCTCCAGGCTGCCCGTGGTTGACACAGCAGCCGAGGCTGGTGTGGCCTTTGCTTAAAACCACCTCCCAGGCCCTTCCACTGCGGCCACGTGCCGCTGTAGCATGCGTTCTCCTTCACTGGGGCGGGGCGGAGCAGGCTTCCCCTGCAACAGCCTCCTGCCTCGGGAGGGACAGATGGCCCCAAAGTGCCAAGCGAAGCTCAAGGTCATAGACATGATGTGGCCAGGCCAACAGAGAGAGGCAGCGCCTGGCCGTAGACCTGCCCAAGGTCACAGAGGAACAGCCCACGGGCTGAGACACAACCACAAAGGCTAAAAGCACCTGACCACCTATCATCTCAGTTTGGATCGACATTTGGGATCAAAGGCCTGACGTACGGTGCGGAACAACAACGGGGAAGCCAGGAAGCGCCCGTGCTCCCCAGCCCAGGTGCATCCAGGCAAGAGCACGCAGCCCATGACGGTGTTCTGCAGTCGCTTGAGGGCCCACGGCACGCGTGAGACCTGGGATGTGCAGCTGGGCGGGAGCAGGGCCCCAGGCTTAGGTGACCAGTGCACACAGAGCCAGAATAGATGCTCAGGAACAAGGACAGAAGCAGAGCCGAGCTGACTGGACAGGGACCGCGGGGGGACGGGGCGTGGCCAGGGCAGTGGACAAGGGCCCGTAACAGGAAGGCGCCGGCATCAGCACAGAGGCCGGCAGTCGGCTCAGCACGCCGCACCCTGTGCCAGTCCACGGAAGGAAGGCCCAGAATTCAGGCAGGGTGCAGGCTGGGGACGGGGAGATCAGGACCTCAGCAACAGGCAGGGAGGGGCAAGCTTCAGGGGACCAGGCAGTGGCACAGCCGCTACCATTCTGGGGTCCTCTCCCCATGTCCCACCTGATTTGCGGAGCAGGAGGCACAGGATCTGCCCAGGTGCTGGTTTTACATGCAGCTGCTCACCGGGTCGAGAGAAGGCCAGCAGGGCTGAGGTGGCGTTGGGATCACCACCCAGTGTGCTGCATTCCAGCTCTCAGGCAGGAAACTTGTCCCCTGCCCCCATTCCGAGTGCCAGTGATAGTAATTGAACCACCAAGGCCTGTTCCTACCTCCCCCTCCCCAGGGCCTTCTGCTTCCTTTGGCAGAACGAGGCTCTGTCACGGTTCTCTGGTGCCACAGTGGGAACTCTGGCTGCGCTCTAGGAACACCAGGCAGCGAGGCGCCACGGAAGGGGTGGCCCAAGATCCTCTGGTTGGATCTCTGAATTCCAGTGGCGCCTCGCTGCTCAGGTTTTTTATTCCCACTTTTGAAATGACTCCATAACTCGATGGGTCTCCCACACTGAGCCTGAATTAGCTGTGTTCCGCAGTCAGGGGTCTGGCCCACCCTCCTACGCCCACCTGGTTTCTCATCTGGCTCAGACTCCGCCACACCGCCACAGCCTCCAGGAACCGCAGAGCCATAACCACACAGTGGCTGACACTTTGACAAATTACTAAAAGCCCAGCTAACAGGACTAAAGCACTTGCTCTAAGAAAAGTCGTTTTATCTATATTTAAGCCCAATATATCCTTGGATAACTCAACTGACAAAAGTGCAAACCCATCCAAGGATGGCAGATGAACTGACACAACCTATAGATGAAAGAAAGCAGGTCAGCCTGATTCACCGCCCCATCAGCACATCCTGGAACGAGTCCAGGCGGTGCCAGCTCAGAAGCACAGAGGAGAGAAGCAGTAATTACAACTGCAGCATCACCACGTCTCCCAGAAGGAAAAAAAACGAAGGCACCTTTCGGACGTTCACACGTCAAACGTGAGGTGCTTACCTACTACGTGCCACACACCGTCACGTGTAACCACTGCTCACCAAGCCCCAGGATGTGCTCCCACCCCACTTGCTTAGGTGGAAAGACCAGTTCTGCGACCCTGCAGACCTGTTCACCAGACTGGATTGCTATCTGATGGAAGGAGAGAACACGCTACCTGCATGAGGGATGTCAGGAAATGCTCCTCCACCAGCCAGGGAGAAGCCTGCTCCCACCCGACCAGCTGGGACTGGTGCCTGTCTCACTGGGTACCAAGCTCCCCAGCAGTGTGAAGGCTGCCAGGTCGCTGCCTCTCCTTCAAACCCAGCTCTAAAGTGAGGCCCCGTGGGCTCTCTTCCTGAGGAGGAAGGAGGGCTGTGGCGGCTGGAAGGAAGAGAAAGGGGACGGTGGGGCCACGCCACCTTTATCTGCAGTCTCCATGGTGCAGACGGCACAAAAGAGGTGCTTAGAGAACACGGCTGAACAGGCCTCATCAAGGTGTCAGGTGGCACCAGCAGGCTCCCGTGCCTTCCCTGTGGCTTCTGCTCTGGGGTGGGAGGGCAGAGTCCTTTGCCCAGCCCCCAACTCCCCTACTTCTCGTTGCCTAAGGCGGCTGACCTGCAGGCAGAAGTCAGGCCAGACTGCAGGTGGGAGATGAGGCTACTGCAAGGGTCCAAGCAAGATCGTGCCGGGACAAGAGTTACGGTCTTAAAAGAAAACAGGGAGTGTAAGTGGAGACACTTCAAAGGCAGATTCATTACACAAACTTAGAAAAGAATGACTGTGTGTTTTGTTTTTCTTTTTAGCCCAAATGACTGGGAAATAAGAATGGAGAGGCGGTTTGGAGGGCACGTAGGAGAATTCCACTTCAGACACGTTAAATTTCAGGTGGCGGCAGATGATCCACGTAAAAAACGTCCAGCAGGACGAACACGGATTAAAGACGGAAAGAGGCTACAGATCAGGTCTTTTTTGTTTGTTTGTTTTGTTTTTAAAGACTTGCAGATTCCTCCACTGGCGTCGCTTCTTCATTCTGCTACCATGATGATGTGGCAAAACATTGAGGGAGACGGCAGAATGATGAAAGGAGGAGGAAAAATATTTCAAGAAATACTCCAAAATTGTTTAATAAAATTCAACTCTCGTGCCCAATAACACCAAAACTAGATTAGATATAATACCTAATGCTGGCAAGGGTGCAATAACTGGCATTCTCATACATGCTGGAACAAAGAACCCTTTTGGAGAGCAACTTGGCATTGAGAGCCATAAAGTGTTAATATCTTGACCTGTAATATCACTTCCAGGAAACATTCAAAAGCAAGCAATAGGTATGTGATGAACAACTGAGGATATTTAGTGCATGAAGATGTGCATTATCTATAATGGCGAAAAACCAGAAGCCACTTAAAATCCAACCATAGGGGGAAAATTAAGAGCATTACAGGCTCTTGGTGGAATTATTACACGGGCATTAAAATGTTAGTTATGAAGACAGTGTAGTAACAGGGAAATCTTTTTTTTCCATTTGCTACCATTTTAAATGAAAAAAGAACAGGATATACAATCATCACAATAACTTCTGTGTTAAGAAAGCAGGATTTGGGGTATATCGCTTTGGATGAAAACAAAGCAACTGGAAATGTTAAAATCAGTCAGGGGGGTGGTACCTTGGCTCCGTCCACACTGATGATCCGGTAGCTGTTCCTTGTGACATCGTAGAAGTAGGAAACGGTGACCGCCTGCTTGCTCGCAGGCACCCAGTTCTTTTTGGTGCTGGGGTCAATCTGGAAGACGTGCGCTCGGGTGGTGAAGATGGGCTGTTCTCTGCAACAGGAGGGTGGGGGCGTGAGAGTTGGCAGAACATGACTTAATGTATAATTTATGATTTCTAGGCCACCTACTGCCCCAAAAGATTTTAAATAGCTTATAGAGAAAGATACATATGCATGAGGACAATTAAAATAAGAAAAGGGAAGAGAGGAGGAAAAAAAGAGACACCAGTGAGTAGTTTCTGCAGCCCACACTCCATTGAGCTGCTAGTACCCCAGGCTGCAGGGCCACTGGCCTAATGAGCATTTGGCTTAAACGACATCTCCTTATTGAGGGTTTTTGCATCCTGTCAAGCAAGTGCCCTATTCTCTTTCTGACATCCTTCTGGCATTTTTAGGATTTGGGAACAAATTTATTTGTGGGGATTCTGCAACCATTTTAGGATTTCACGATGCACTTGCAGCTTAATATTAAGTACTTCTCAAAGTTGCAGCATTTTATGAATGATGGAATTATTTTATATCCTTGTAGATCTCTCTTTAGTCTACTTCTAGAACCACTTAACAACTTCACCAAGCCTCTAAGTTTTATGTTTCCAACTCGTAAACCTTTTGAGTTTTACGTGGAATTCACCAAATCCATCGCTTGCTACTCCTGTCTCTGTATTGCTGCTTTTTCACTCCACAAGCCCGTAAGATCTTTATGTAATTATTGACCGAATTAGCACATTACCTATGTTTGTTTCTGTTGAGTGGGGAACTAATTAGATTTTGACAATACACATTAAGAAATAAAGCAGATGAATGAAAATTGTAATGATTTCACTGCATTTCGTATTTTAGTGTATTTACTTCACAAAGTAACACAAAATGAAACACAGACTCGTTACAAAAAATATTTTTAAAGAAAGGGTCCTTAGACAAACTGGCTCAAAAATCCTTTAAGTGTTAGGAAAAAAAGCCACCAGCATGTAAAAATAGTCCCATTATTCATAAAATGCTACAGATTACTCAATACTTATTAGAAATACAAAATTAAAAAGGTAGCAGACTAATTTTTTAAATCCTTATGATGTCGAAAGAGATGACATAAAAGAACAGGACACCCAAGTGGATACAAAAATCAAAAGGGAAACGTGAATTTTAAATGTTCTGGTCTCCGGACGGAGTGGTTTTGGGTGACGCAGTCTTTGCGTCCATCCTGACTATAGACGACTCATTATGGGAAAGAAAGCCCTTAGGAGAAGAGCAATTCACCATTTGTGCTCCACGCAAGGGATGCTGAGAAACACCACAGATAACCAGCATCGACCATCAGTTGCGGTTTCAGGGAGACGCAGAAGCCTCCCTGACCGTCTCTCCGAGGGCTGCTACTTCAACCCAGTACAGCCGCTCACGCTCCAAAAGAACGACAGAGACTGGCATCCCTGCTCCCTGCAACTCCCCTCTAGCTGCCCCGGAGCAGGACGAGACCTCTGGGGCCGTGGACTACCAGGACATTTCTCTGCCCTCAACAGGAACCAAGTTCACTCGATCCTAAACCAACGCCCTTCCAGCGGCTGGGTGAGGGCTGCGGAAACAAAAGGAACGTCCTCAGTGTGATTTCCCGCGTCTGCTGTCAGGAGCGGCCGTGGGGAGCGCGGGCACACGAACGCAAGCCCCGCGACCAGGTCCACCCGAGGCAGCTGTGCCACCGTCAGCGCAGCACCGCGCTTTGCTAATCATCTACGCGCAACACGGTCAAGGAAAACACGTCCTCTCTCAGTGTTGCCCTGCAAACGTAAGAGGAAGGGCAGTAACCAGAGAATTTTTTGAAGAATCCAATTATGCTAAAACGTCTGCCTGGCGGCTCTCGCAGAGCAGTGCGCAGGCTGGGGGGGGCGGCAGTGCAGGCTTTCAGACCCCCCCTCACTCCCCACACTAGAGAGGGACTGGGTCTGGGTTTTCACACACTTAGACCAGTGTCCCCTCACCCCTGGAGACAGGAATTAGCTGGGGCGCCTACTAAAACACAAGTTCCTGGGCCCCATCCCAGCCCCCTCAACCTAGCTCTGCAGGGAGGGGGCCCAGTGGGCTCCAGGTGACTTTTATCCTTGAGGAAGCTGGGTCCACGCTCGAGTTAGACAGCATCAGATGATCTAGAAAAGAAACGGAAGCAGCCCCTACAGCCAGCATTTCTCCTCCAGAATGAGACAGCTGACCGTGTATGACACAGAGTGTCTCCAGAAAGTCCTCCCACAGCTCTGGGGGGCCAAGAGCGCGGCCAAGGCAGGATTTCTGGATGCGAAGGATGGGGAGAGGGTGTGAAGGGAGGCGGAGGTGCTCTGGTCGGGGAGGAGGGTAGAGACTAGGGCAGCTGGTGGTGGCCCCGCAGTGGCCTTCTGCAAGCGCTCTCTATCCCCGAGGCCCCCAGGGGTGAGGAAAGCAAAGCGGGGAGAACAGGGAGGCAAGAGGAAACGGCAGGGCTTCCTGAGCAGGCGCAAGCAAAGCAGCGGCCGTCCGCTGCGCAGGATGCAGGCCAAGGCGCGCACGCAGCAAGGGCTCCATCTCCAAACCTGCCTCCTTAGCCTGAAGATGGACGAAGTCATCACGGGGTGCCCTCGGGACCCCGACCAGAACTGCAAGGATGCTGGGAGAGCACAGTGGCTCAGCTGGCACATTCTCGGTCACCATGGTCAAGCCATCCACAGGGGAAGTGGCTGCTCCAGCGTGGGGGTGTGCGCAGAGGCCTGGGAGGGGCACTGCAGGCAGTCCTGCCAGCCCGGTCCCCAGGGTGGTCACCTCCTGAGGCCAAAGACCTGTGTTCCTTAGTTCTGAGGCCCTGGGAAACCGGGGAGGATGTGCGCAGCCAGGCTGGCACCAGCTCTGTGCCCAGGGAACTCACTACCCACAGGACTGGGATTCCCACGTGAATAACTAAGTCTGAGGGCACTGGGGAGTTCCATTTGCTGTTCTTCTAAAATTCAAAAACTCTATGGTATTTCAAGAAAAGGCAAATTAAAAGGGGGGGAAAGAATGAAAAGCTTGTAATTGACATTTACTGAGTGCTTACCATTCTGCTAGGCTTGATCTCTCATTTAAGATCACAACTATCCTTTGGGGAAGGTGCCATATAGGTGGGAAACAGGCTCAGAGAGGCCAAGCAACCTGCCTTGGGTCACACAGTAAGTGACAGATCTGAGATTTCTAAGTGACATGGCAACCTTCCCTCTTAACCATTATGTTATAATCTCTTCCTAAAATGACAGCTTTGGATGTGGTTCCCAATAACCTCCACTTTCTAGTGTTCACGCCCTTAGGTAATCCCCTCCCCTTGAGCGTGGGTGGGACCTGTGACTTGCTCTTAACCAACAGAATATGGCAAAGGTGACAGGATGTCATTTGTGTGATTAAGTTACATAGGACTGTGAATTCTGACTCCTAGGAGGCTCTCTTTGCTGCTTTGGTGAAACAGGTTGCCACGCTGGGGAGATCCGCATTGCAAGGAACTGAGGAAGGACTCTAGTCCCCAGCCAGACAAGAACGGAAGCCGTGCCCGGCGCAGTGGCTCACACCTCTAATCCTAGCAACCTGGGAGGCCAAGGCAGGAGGATTGCCTGAGCTAGGGAGTTTAAGACCAGCCTGAGCAAGAGCGAGATCCCATCTCTCCTAAAAACAGAAAAATCAGCCAGGCGTTGTGGTGTCCCAGCTACTTGGGAGGCTGAGGAAGGAGGATCACTTGAGCCCAGGAGTTTTGAGGTTGCTGTGAGCTGCGATCATGCCACTGCCCTCATGCCCAGGCAACAAAGTGAGACTCTGTCTCTGAAAAAAAAAAAAAAAGTATCAAAAAAGAGAACTGAGGTCCTTAGTCCAACACCGCTGGAGGAAATGAAATTCTGCCAACAACCACACGGGCTTGGAAGCAGATCTTTCGACAGTCAAGCCCTCAGATGAGATTCCAGTCCTAGCCAATACCTTGATAAGAGCCTCGTGAGAGATCCGGAAGCAGAGGGCCCAGCCGAGCTATCCCCGACTCCTGACAATCAGAAATGTGTTTTAAGCTGCTGAGTTTGTGGCAGTTTATCACACAGAGATAACACGCTGTCCTTCGCAGACAGCTTACAACTCGCCAAGCGGACTGCATATATTTCACTTGACCCTCCCAACAGAGCTGAGCATGGGCAGCACCATCCACACGGAAAACTGAGGGGCACAGGACGATTTCAGGCAACGTGGACAAGAAACCTTGACATCTTTATGAGTAAAATCAAGAGTACTTTACGAACCTCACCACAAAATTCAGAAAGCAGACCCTGACTTTGCAAGAGTATGTTGCCTCACCTGAGAAAGTAAAAGAGCTGGAACTAGGACACACAAGTCAGTTCCTCTAAGTGTGCAAATCAGTATAAGCAGAAAGATTCCAGAGAATCAGAACTTTCCAACCCGCATTCCCTTCCCAGCAGGGAAAAGCTGAAGAAAGTGTGTATCGGAGAACAGACACCACCTTCATATTCAGTTTTATTTTCCTTTCTTTAGTGTTCATGCTCAGGGAGTAAATTTCAAATATACTCCCATTCCTTCTTCGGTGCTTTAAATAGAAAGCAGATGTTTCCGGATGGCAAAACACTTCTTTAGGCAGACAATATAACCTACTGTTCCTTGCATAGTCTCTTTAGAGCTGAATAAACACCAATTGCTGTTCATTGAACACATTTTGGAGCCTGACAGTAATGGTCTCCAAAAATAATTAGACACTCTGTGCAACATATGTATGTTTGGAATATGAAAAACACTCAGCAGAGAGGCCACTCCTGCTTTGAACGATTTCTGGCTCCATGTGAAACGATTCTGCAAAGAACTGGCATGAAGACTATTTGCAGAAAAAAAGGGAGAGAGAGAGAAATTATGTTTTAACTTATCATAATTTTTTTCACTTGCAATGCTCAGCTCCAGGTTTTTTTCTGACATAAACCTGTCAAACCTCATGATTCTTATTTTTTCTGCTTCTATGTGAATTAAAACAAACCATTCAGACATTATTTCACAGCATTTCAAAGACTCATAAGGTGTCCTAATTAGTTTATCTGTCTCGAGTCTTGAACCCCTCCGAACACCATTGGCTCAGCACCAAGAGAAAGGTCTTCCTCCAGCCCAGAACAGTCAGGCGCTGCCTACCAGCTTCAAAGGCTTCCCTAGCTCTGTCCCCCACAGGGCCAGCTCCAGGTGCTCTGGAACGATCCACAGGCCTCTGACACGCAGCTCTGCCCCCTCACCAGACTGCTGCTGCTTTCCTGCTAGCATTTCTGAGTCATCTGTACTTTCAAGTGTCCGTGCCAACGCACATGCCCATTGCTGGGCCTGAAATGTCCTCCCCTTGGCAGGTCAGAACTCCTATTAGTCCTTCTAGTCCTGCCGCTGCATCTTGTGAGGTCTAATTTGTGCTCTCAGGACACAGGCCGTGACTGGGCCCCCACCACAAGGGGCCAGAATCGAGGGCTCGCCTGGCCCCTGGCCTAGATGGTCAACAGGCTATGCCAGCCAGCAGAGCCAAATCCCCAGAGCCAGGACAGGAAACTCGGAAAAAAGAGGATGTGGACAGAAGTTTCTTCTTGCACATCCTCCCATGCAAAGAATCTAACTCAACAGCATATTGGAGTTCTGCTTGCATACAAATTCCACACAGTAAGGTCACCATTATTCGCAGATCACATGGTCGCACATCTAGAACACCCAAGAAAATCAGCAGAAAAAGTGAAAATGAGTAATTAAAATTCAGTAAGGTGGCGAGGTATAAAATTATTAACAAGAAACAAAATCAATAGCCTTCCTATATACACAAACAACCAAAGGGAAAATATAATGGATTTTTTAAAATCCTTACAGTAGCAACCAAAAGGATACAATTTCCTAGGGTTTATTTAAGCAGCATGCAAGATCTATATTTAAAAAAATAAAAATAAGCTGGGCATGGTGCTACGCACCTGTAGTCCCAGCTACTCGGGAGGCTGAGGCAGGAGGATCCCTTTAGTCCAGGAGTCAAGGTTACAGTGTGCCATGATCACGTCTCTGAATAGCCACTGCACCCCAGCCTGGGCAACACAGTGAGACCCTGTCTCAAAAATAAAACAAAATAAAAGTAAAAACTTCTAAGGCATACAAAAGAAAACTTTAAATAAGACAGCCTATTTTTTTTTTTTTTTTGAGACAGAGTCTCACTGTGTTGCCCGGGCTAGAGTGAGTGCGTGGCGTCAGCCTAGCTCACAGCAACCTCAAACTTCTGGGCTTCAAGCGATCCTTCTGCCTCAGCCTCCCGAGTAGCTGGGACTACAGGCATGCGCCACCATGCCCGGCTAATTTTTTCTATATATTTTTAGCTGTCCAATTCATTTCTTTCTATTTTTGGTAGAGATGGGGTCTCGCTCTTG